>OX579638.1:1362695-1617321 GCA_951230915.1 Antitrichia curtipendula | reverse complement strand
TCAATATTTATAATAAAAATTGATAAAAATTATTATTTTTCATGAAAAAAATTGAGAATTCTCACAGTGATATATAATTTGCAGTTTCAAATAATAAAAATATAATATTGTTGTTTGAATACAATTTAAAAGACTAAACTTAGCTTAGATATGATGTTTGACCATATCAAGACCTTCAGGAATTAACCCCGTAGTGCCCCTCTCTCTCAAAATTTAAAGATTTCCTTGTAATTTTTTTAACAGTATGGGCAAAGGACGTGTCTCCTTCCCTTGAGCTATGAGCTTGTCTCCACTACCAATTGGTAAGGTCACTATATATGGATATGTTGTTGGATGATAGTTTGATTGGAATGACTTCCTAAGGGCCTGGATTTTAAGAAACACGCATTGGACGCTCAAAGGTTAAACAAAAACCGTTGCATGGCATCCAAAATCTATGATTTCACTTGTGTTAGTATACCTAACACATGGAGCCACTAGCCACTAATAGAAGTGTTCCTAGCAACTGCCAATAAGGCTACCACCTCGGTTTGGTAATTGCCAACCACCTTTGATGTAAGAGGCGGTCTCCATTAGAGGCATGAACCTCCGATTCTAGATGGGCGAGGGGGTCTCCATTGCAAACTACACTAAAAAGGGTATTTACTGTTGGATTACATTTAGTGTAATTACCACCCTACTTGACCCTATACTAAATGTCAATTTTAGGACGATTAGTGTAGTGCTAAACTTCAATGCGCCGCCTTTGTGTTGTCTTCACTTTTGTCATCTCCTTCCCTAGACTTCTTCCCTGGACTTCTTTTGCAATCTGCTTTTGCGACCTTACCTTGTATGTTGCCTTTTGGGCCTCTCTTCCATTCCGACTTGGTTACCTTACCTACAACTTGGCTTCTTCTCCTTTATTGTTGTCCCACTTCTCCGCACTTACAATTCCTTGAGTGAGTGAATTTTTTTGGGTGGTGGTGGTTTATACTCCCGCATTCCCGCCTCCCGTGAGCGGTTTGAATCTACCGCCTATTCTTGCTCCCAATTGCTCCATCGCTCCTTGTTGCGGCAATTTCGACTTCATCCATGTTTGTTTTCCCATGTTCATTGATCCGTCGACCTTTTTTTTTTTTTTACTCATCTTCCCAACGGCCTGTCGACGTTTTTTTTTGGATTGATCTTTTGCTTCCCATTTTAGGAATCTGACATGGCCGACGCCCCACCAAGCAATTCCACACCCCGACGCTTACAACAAGTTTCTACAATTGCTATTCGCAAACGCATCATCACTTAGATGGTTCAAGATGTACTTGTGCACGGCTTTCCTAGGCTCTACATTCGCGCAATCAATACATTTCCTGAGCATTTTCGAGCTTAGAGGAGTGCCAACCTTGTTCGGGCTTCCCGTTGGTGGGCTCAACGTCAACAATTTTGCAATGAATGAGAGGCGGACAACACATCTCCACCAATTTCATGCAGTAGGAGCCGGGATGGTAGGCGAAAACAACTCTGCACAAAGGCAGCTCTCGGTCATGGGTCCAAGCGAGCTGAATGAATACTTTGGGTCTATCCTATGCTTTTGGATGCATTTGACAGATTTAGAAAGGCTGGGTCAAATTTTCATCCAATTACTCATTGAGCTGGCTATGACCATCTTATTATCCTACCTCTCCATATACAGCCGAATCTTGTGATCGAAAGGACAATGTCCTACTCACAGCCAAGTTGACCCCAAGTTGGGTTCAACAATTTATGCATGTGCACAACATTGTTTTGTTGTCACAAAGGGGACGTTTGTCTTGTAGTCCCAAGAAGGAACTTCAAATTGAGAGGGCAACAACTTACCATCTAAGTGTGCTGCAAAGAGGGTTCGAAGCCGGTGTTTTCAATGAAAATCTCATGGAAAACATTGACGAAACTCATTTTATTGTAAATTTAGACAATGGTCGGACATTGGGATTTAGAGGAGACACAAGTGTCAAGTATGCCAAAGTGGTTTTGGTGGGAGATTCTATGACCATGGTCATTAGAATTTCCGGGGGGCGTAGATCAATGATTGAGGCTCCTATGCTGATTTTTACCAATTCCAGCAACAATTACCCTATTCGGGGCTTGGAAGACAATATTCCAGGAGTGTTACAGATCTAGGCCTAAGGGCTGGATGGACCAAGCACTTTTTGCTGAATTTTTTGCTGAACCCCAAGCCTTCCAAGCTGATGTTCATGGCCATACAAAAGTCATTTGGGTTGACAATTGTACAGGCCATAGTATGACCTTAGCATTATCGGTTGTTTTGGAAGCAAAACATGCCACTCTTAGGTATTTGCCACCTTGTTCTACACATTTGTGTCAACCGGTGGATACATTCATCATTTCCAAGGTCAAGGATGATTGGACCAAGCGATGTGAAGCAAAAAAGGCCGAGCTCATTGTAGCCAATGCTTGGCAAAATACTCCTCGAGTTGATGGACAGTGGTCAGAAAAACTCACAAATCTAGGAAAAAGATTTTTCCTATAGCTGGCTGCGGATAGCATTGAGGATGTGAACAAAGAGGTAGATTGTGATAATTTGTCATATGCTAGGAAAGCTATGATTAGATCGGGTATGGCTTTGGGTGTTGATGGCACTTGGAGTGTCAATCAACTTTTCCACATTTGCAGGAAATTATAGCCAAGCATGAACCATATTTCTATGGACAACAAGTTCCAGCCCAAGTATGAAATCTGTAATTTTTTTCCTCTAAATATTAATTTTTTTTCCCCTTATTTGATGTTCAAAGACTTCTTTTATTGCACATTTTTTTACACATTTTCTACTCCTTCCATCATTTTCCTTGTCTTTAATCTTTTTCTTTCCAAATTCTTTTTTTACCTTCTAACACTAAATGTAAACTTCTTCATATTTCAGATTTATCACAGAGTACTTTTAGTGTTAGAAATTACATTTAGTGTTACTTACTTAAGTAGGATAAATGATATTTAATGTCGTGGTTCGCAAATAGTGTTGCCAACACTAAATACCTTTTTTAGTGTAGTGAGCACCTGGAGGTCTGGCCGGAGGTCCAGGCTCTAGTCCATGAAGTTTGGGAATGCAAAGTTGGAGGGGCCGGGTCCCAGCCTGGAGAGGTAAAATTGGCCACTAAAGTCAAAATTTAAGGATTTCTTTAACTCCAAGCCCAATAGCTTAATAGCTTAAGACGGATATTGTGCAAAGCGTGCCACTGCTCCTGCCGCACTACACAGATGCGCTACTCCAAGCCCTATTGGCAACCGACCCTCAACAAATTGGACCTCCAGAAACTAGACCTCCGCCCTCCAATTCTGGATGTCCGGCAGCCGAATGACTGGCTCTAACAGCCCATCACTCCTCTGCTGATACCCCTTCTAACAACCCCACTATGGTTGGATCCTAAAAAAATAAATGGTAGTTTTGACTAGTTTTTGATAGAATATTAGCCTTGCACCTTTAGGGATTAAAGGTACACCCACAAAATGTTTCAGCCTATACAAATTTAAATAATATACAAATAGTGTGACACTGGTAAATCAGTGTTACACGCAACAAAGGTAAAATCTATTTAGTATCAAACAAGTGTCGTAATAAACAATGAACCTCGCACCCACTGTGACGCCCACCAATGAACACAGGACAACAGACCTTGGAAAGTCTGCTCAAGAAGGTCAGCAGTAACGAGCCAACGAATCGACAGCTACAAAACGAGAAAACAGAACCGAGCGTGACTTTGCCCGCACTCCAGAACAAACCCCGAGGAAACCTGCAAGTAGACGACGATCTCTCTGACGTCACATTGCCACTTCTGCGAGAAGTACAAAGACTAATTGAAATTCCCATGCTCCAATTCCACCGATCAAACAAAACACGGAGTAACCCTACTTCAAGTACATTGTACCTCTCAAGAGCGAACGTCGACCTAATAATAAATAACTCCGCCAAATATGTAACTCGGAAAATCACCTTCAATATCTCACAGCAATTCACAGTCGACGATGGTCCAGACCTTTCAGGATTATGTATGAATAAAAGTCACAAAAATAAAACCCCGACACAAACATACAGTCCCCAAACATACTGGACAAGTGAAATGACTGATCCAGGAACAAAGAGTGAAATATAAAGAAAGATGCTGGACATGGTCACAATTAAATGTACACCTCGTCTCCAACACCGAAAGGATGGGACAACGAGGCGAATGTGACACATCAATCAGACGGGTTCTGCATCCTTTAAACCCAAAAACAGAAGATGCAGATGAGATATGAGAACTCACAGATTAACTATCTAGTAAAGATCGTGCCAGTAGGCTCCATTATAAAAACATCCTACTTAAGCAAGTGCTAAAGCTTCCCAATAGACCAACACCGATCCAACTTCTCACTCAATTGTAGGGTCAATTTCTCTTGTCTAAATTCTAGTGGTCGTCAGCATCTTCAATCTTCGAGTCCTTGCCTTCCTCACCGATATCATCCTGATATCAAACAAACACTCAGAGAGTTAATATTAACAGACCACAATGGAAAAAAAATAAAATAGACCATGTTCGCAAAACACCCGCAAATGAAACCCACTGACAGCACAGTTTTCAGACTGCATCTCACCTGCATGTCCGATGTCCACAAAGTAAGGTTATCGCGAAGAAGCTGCATGATCAGAGTACTGTCCTTGTACGATTCCTCTCCGAGGGTATCCAACTCAGCGATCGCTTCATCGAAAGCCTGCAATGGACAACAATACATGTCAACAACCAAGAAGACCTCCGTCCCAAACTACTACCTAACACTCGCATTACAAAATGGCGCAAAAGCTAAACATAACAAACTACGACCACATCAAACCACGAACAGGAGGGGAAACCACCTGCTTGGCCAGAGTGCACGCGCGGTCGGGGGAGTTCAGAATTTCGTAGTAAAACACTGAGAAGTTCAAAGCCAAGCCCAATCTGATGGGATGGGTAGGAGCCAACTCGGTCAAAGCAATGTCCTGAAAATAAAAACAAAAAGACACAACAAGCGTCAGGAGCACTCCAACAAAGAATACTAAACAGGACTTAAAATATCCATCGAACTTGTCTCCTAAACAAAACGTACAAAGAACTCGGAATCTAGAAACCAGATCACTAATAAACATCACAAACTACAACCACGGCGGACAAATAATTATATTTAAACACGGTTACAGACGAATCCAGGAATGGAACGCTACGCAAATCAGATGAATAACGACGAAGTCCAAAATAACAACCCAAGAAACGAAAGGGCCTAGAAACAAACGATCCTAGAAAAATCCGACACACTCACTTGCGCAGACTTGTACGCCAACAATGTGGCCTCGGCGGCCTCTTTCCTCTCCGCGCCCGTCTTGAACTCCGCCAAATATCTGTGGTAGTCGCCCTTCATCTTCAGGTAAAAAACCTTCGACTCCCCAGTGCTCGAAGACGGGATCAGGTGCGAGTCCAAAAGCTTCAAGATGCTGTCGCAAATGGTGCTCAGCTCCGCCTCCACCTTCGCGCGGTACTCCTTGATGGCGGACACGTGCTCCTCGTTGCCCTTGCTCTCCTCCTTCTGCTCGATGGAGGAGATGATCCGCCACGAAGCTCTCCGCGCGCCAATCACGTTCTTAAACGCCACCGACAGCAGGTTGCGCTCTTCCACGGTCAGCTCCTCCGTGTCGACGGTCTTCGCCACCTTCTCCATGGCCTCCACCATCTCGTCGTAACGCTCCGCCTGCTCGGCGAGCTTGGCCATGTAGACATTCTCCTCCCGCGACTCGGACGTCATTCTGGCTATGGACTGCGCTAAGCGAGGCCGCTAACTCTGAGCTCGAAAACGGCGTCCGAGACAAACCAAACAACTCCGCAGCAAGAACAAACTAGCGATCTGAAAGCCACCCTGAGACCCTATCCAACAGCACGAAAACACAAGATCTGAAGGAGAATTGCACAGCAGAAGGATGTAAGTTAAGGCTCCGAGGGAGAGGAGGAAGGGGGTCTAGGGTTTGAAGGAAAGCCAATGGCGGGCAGGGAGAACTTTATTCCTGGACTGCCCGCACCTGAACTCGCCCCCCTAGTTGGCTTGAGCGAACTTCTGGTCGACACCTGGAAGGGTGACAGCTCTCCAGAGGCCGGAGAAGGAAAGGTTTTGAAATATTCTGACAGTGGACGGACCTGGAGTCACTCAACTGACAACGTGGCACAACTCTAATATACATAACTTATTCAGCATTGGTATCAATAATTTCAAAGCTTATGCTTGTGTCTATGTCCCGGTAATCTACCTTAAGGTAACTACATCTAAAATGGACCATTCCTCAAAATTGAACCCTATTGTTTAAGGATATTGAATAGGGAGGATACCCAAAAAGGTGCGTATGATAAGGACAAGTATAAGGTGAATTTTGAGTAGTGTGCAATTCTATTTATAGTATTATGGATGTGGCAACCTTTCAAGCGGTCAATTTTGGATATACTTTCTTGTTGTTTTAACTTTGACTCTAGTGTCATTTCTTCATGTGCATCAAATGCATTTTGGCATGACCTACATGACACTTTTAGGACCCTACACTTTGCTTCTTTGAAAATTTGTAACTAATTTACAATGCATCTAAAAATTATAGATTTTGATTCCGTAAACCACTTGCATTTTGATTCATAGTCCTTCCAATGTGTAGAAATTGTTGTTTATTTTCTAGAGATATTGGTTATGCCACAAAGCTTATTCAAGCAATTTTAGGTGTAGATCCCTTACTGAGTCCATCACTTAAGCGATTTTGCAACAAATCATGAGCAGTATGAGATGATGCAAATTTTTTCCATGTAGAAAGATAGAAAACATGGGAATTGCAAATATTTCTTGATTTTATTTTGAGTATTGGAATTATTATGAATTTGGGAAGGCGAAAAGTGCTCAAAATCCAGATTCAATGTCTAGATTCTTCCAATTCCGCTCATTCAAGAACTACTTTTCCGCTCACTACTACTTCCTATTTTCTTACTCACTATTTCCCGCACGCTTTCAATTGGACATATGTCATTAACTTATTAGCCCTAACCTTAAAAAGGGGGGAGAAAGCATTCCAAGTTTTGATTGGATATTTCTTTTACCCTTGGTTGGAAATAGTGCCCTACCTGGCTTGAAATAGTGCACCCTATAGGTTTGATATGGGTCCTGATTAGGATTGGATGGTCTGTCATTATACCACTAGGGTTAAAAAATTTGAAGTAATTAGCTTTTGAACTCGGAAGTATTAGTAGGTAATATTTAAAGCGAGTGAAAATTGTGTCCATTATAATTTAGTATCTGAAAATGTAGAATACAAATTTCTAGAAAGGTCACAATGTCAAGGTCTTCAAATGACTTTTCTTTGATGATTTTATATCCAAATAATACATGATCATAATAACCCCTAATAACCCCTAATCCTTGAAGGACAAAGGGTGTTTTGGACGAGGGAAAGTCAAAAATTGTCAATTTTTGATGCATTGTCCAAAATAAAAAATTAAACTTTTTTATAATTCCAAGCATACAAAATTGTAGTAAACAAGTAACGCAAGTATTGTGTAGAAAAAATTCCAGCCCATTTGACCACATGGATTGAAAGACTATAACATTTGAAGTGAAAAAACAATTTTTAAAAAATTCCCATGAAATTCCCATGATCAATAGAGTTTGAACTCACTTAGACGAGAATTTTTTTCTTATACAAAAATTAAGATTTTGCCCATTCATAAGTATATGATGATAGGTTCATTCATAAAAAATTTCAAAAGAAAATATATAGTCTAGCTTCTTTTAAATCACTCTAAAATTCAAGGAGGTTAAGTGAATTGGCAACACTAGTCACTATCTCTTGTGATTACAGAATCCTCCTATTAACCAACCTCCCCTCCTTTTGAAAAAAATGAGAGCCGTTGATCCCCCCTTGAGACCCCCCTCCCCCCCCCCCCTCGCTTTTGATCTACCGTTGATCTGGAAAAATAATACATACAGACACAAATATGGGTTCATGATATAGATACAGTACAATTATGGAATATGGGATACAATCAAATGGAAATATCCCATATTGTTTGGAACTATGAAGCGCTCCCTCAAATTGAAATAGGAAGAGGGGGATGGGAGGATAATAATAAAAAAATTTAATCACAAAATGGGAGAGGGGGGAGGTAATAAAAAAAATTAAAGTTTTAAGCACAAAAATGGAGGAGGGGGGGTAATAAAAAAAATTAAAGTTTTAAGCACAAAAATGGAGGAAGGGGGGTAATAAAAAAACTAAAGTTTTAAGCAAAAAAATGGAGGAGGGGGGATAATAAAAAAAATTTAAGTGTGTGTGTGTGTTGAGTGGATGGAAGAGGGGTGCATTAATTGAAATCCTTGTTTGATGATCTTGTACAATGAGAAATTTTTTTATTTGAAATCTGAACGCTAAAAAGTTTAAAGGCAAACCTTTGGAATATGCGCAAAAAATTTCAATGATTTTGACTTCACAAATACATCATAATAGGGCTTGAAGTAAAAAAATGTTTTATCTTAAAAACACCCAAACAAACCTAACAAAGTTTGATTCTTCTTAGAATCTAATTTGAGAACTAAACTTTTTTTTGTCAAATAATTGTATGCCATATTTTATTAGTCACTCAAATGCCAAATTTCAAAAGCCAATGAAGTTTTTTAGGCAAAAGATGCTTCAAAGATGTCCAAATTGCCTAGGCCACCCAAATAGTTCAAGGCATTATAACTTTTGATATGGGCACTAGATTGAAAAAGAATAATATTACTACTAATGGATACATGTTCACACCTTGTATCAAAATTTCATGAATGTACAATTAAAATTAACACTTATAAGAACTTACTTGGATTTTGAATGGACAATTGTCTTTTAGGGGTTAAAGGACATTCTATATTCTTGCTTCATCAAATTTCATTGATTTTCTATATTAGAACACAACTTTCAAAACTTGATATTCTTTTATGTAGTAACCTTGCCAATCACTGCACATATAAAATTCAAATCCTTATCTATAATACAATAGGAACTTGGAAGCTCTGAAACTTGGCACAATTATTCAATGCCATGTTAAGATTCACTTTCAAAAACAAATGCGCAAAAACGTTTCCTCTTGCAAATTTTGTTGCAATTTAATCACGGTACCAGGCTTTAAATTTTGTGGAAAAAAAATTGTAGCCCTTCATTGCACTTGAATATTGGGTTACTATGCGATTCTTGTCTAGTCATTAGCAATTTCACTATGCGGTGATTGGAACCGTCCTGTCAATGGAAGGTTTACTCTAAATTCAAATTTTTATTTTATTTTATTTATAATTAAAAAAATTAAACTAAATATAATACAACTTTTAAAAAAATCTTTGTAAAAATTATAGTGATTACAGAAATGATTTAAGTAGTATAAATTTTTTTTTAGAGAAAATGAAAATGATATTAATAAACATTGTGGTGTAATTTGTGTATTCCTCAAACTCACACTAAAAGAAATTGGTAGAAAACTTCAAAAGTGGTATATGTTATCCATAAAGGACCGAGGCACATTTTGGGTAGAAAATGTCAAAAATTCCACTTTTTAGACAATGAAAAAAATGGAAAAAAAAACTTTAAAAAATTCAACTATACAAATTTGTATCAAACAACTATAGACTATGTGGAAAAAATTCAAAAATCTTGAACTTATAAATTGAAAGAAAGATTATAGAATTTGAAATTTGAATATTTTTTTTACCTTGGTTGACATGGTTAGCAAAGTTTAATTCCTTTTAGAAAGAGATTTTTGTAGTGATTATGATTATTTTTACAATTGCATCCTGTATAATGTTAGTAAATACATGCCAAATTTCAAAAGTAGAGGAGTTTTGTACATATTGTTCGAAGTTGCTTGAGCTCCCAAAATTTTAAGGCAATATAATTTTTTATTCATACATTTGATTGGATTTTTTTAATATATTTTCACCCAAGGGATATGTATCCACACTTTATGCCAAAATTTCATAAACATCTAACTAAAAATTGACTTTGCACACAAGTATCCAAAATTTCCTCATACATACATTGAGTGTTCACTTGGTCCTTTAGAAAATCAAGCTCTCAAGATTCTAGTTTCAAAGTGTTACAAACATTATAATTTTAATAATCTTGAAAAAAAAATTAATTTAATTTTTTTTTAAAGTTTGTTGGAGCTATATTTACTTAGTTAAGCTTAAAGACATTTAAAATCAAGAATTATGTGAAATTAAGGTTTGACTTTTTACCATGCCTTCCGCCATGCCCCTTGGGCTTGGTTTGTCCTTTGAGAGTTAAAATCACTAAGTCACTTAGACACCTCAAAAACTCCACTGTCGCATTCAAAGAATACACATTTTATGAATTATATAACATAGAAGAAATACATGGATTTTTTACATACTTATAATGAGGTCTTTCCTAAAAGAGCCTCAATAATCAAATGGCTACAATTATAGGATGGATTTTTATAATGTTACCAACACCAAAGGTTGTACTTGCCCTCCTCCTTTTGACTTAGCAAACTATTGGTCTCATCTAGAATGATAACAAGTTAACAACTCTTCTAAAACGAAACGCAAAAGTTGTGAATTGATTTGGTAGTTGTCGGAGGTACAAATTCAAGGTGACAATACGATAGTGGTATTTGGCAACTTTGACAAAACTAACTATTACAAAGTAGAGCTTAACAAATTTAAATGGATGCATTATATCCTACAAATAATAATATTAGCTGTGAAGGAGGTACATATAGACACTTGCTTAAGTATTAATAATTTGAATTATAGCATTGGCACAATTGTTTTGAAGAAGATGCTATTGAATACTCACGGTATAGAAGTAAAAGACTAATATAAAAGCATTGCAATGCGTACATTAAAATGATAGACACTTGCAAATTATTGGATGAAAAATACTTAATTAATTTATTGACATGTCTACTTCAAAATTTTCTCTGCCACAATGAATATTTGTCTTGGATGACAACTCTACTAAACATTATTATTTATTAACGATAGTAGGTTGGCATAATAAATGATGGAGATTCTTTTTACATTTGCACACTAAGACACTTGTGATTGGTTGAATGTAAATGTAAGGCAATTGCACAAGTGGTACAAACAAGTAATCCACAATCTAAACAAGTGGCCTGTCTATATGCAATAGTGAAGTAATCCACATTGTTAGAGATGTGTTAATAATTATTGTAATTAAACTAATTTTTTATATTAGTGTAGTCTAGATAAAATGGTATCACACCAAACCTTTTAAAAAAAAATTGGTGTACATCTAAAACATGACTCAATTAGCATAAAACAATATAGACCAAACACAATGCACATGTCTCGGCACATGTCAACACCATTTCTCTAAGAAAAAAAATCCAAGTATGCACAAAGATTAAAACTTATATATACAATTACAACAAAAGTTCTACTTAGTCTAGTATAGAGTCCCCCCTAGATAAGAAAGAAAGAAATTTCCTATGCTCCCACCCATAATCGTATTGTGGGGTCTTAAATGAGTGAATTCTTTATTTAAGCTAATCTATAAAAAAGAGTTGGAATGTTTTCTATTGATGTTATGTGCACTAAAGTTGGAGACCCTATTCGTGCCATTTGGTGGCCACTATGCACCAATAGAGTACATCTATAGTTTAAAATGTATACTCTTAATACACATTAGAGGGAATCATTACTAACTACAAATTCCTAAATAGTGATTGTTTCTCGTTTGCTGAAGCATTACTCACCACTAAAGAAAATTTGGAGCCTTTGCCGGGCTAATAGACTTTTGGTAACAATGTAAATATAACAAAGCAAGAAATAAAAAAATATTTTTATAAAATTTTAATTTTAATTTTTTAAATTAAAAAATATTATTATTGTTGTTATTATTTTCTTATATTTGCATTTTTGTTGAAAGTCAAATGACCTTGTGGAGGCCCAAAATTTTCTCTAATGCCCTTCTAGAGGAGTAAGATTTTTTTAACCCTAAAGTCCAAAGGCATCAAATTCCACTCAAAACTACCATTTCTACTGCAAAGTGCAAAAAACTTTAGAAATTATTATTTTGCAAATGTAATTGTAGAATCTTGCAATGGACCGGCATAAACATGCGTCAAAGATATGAACTTTGACTATGTGGATTGCAATATATTTGCATTTGAAAAAAAAAAATTTATAATTTTTGTACCTTGTTTGACTAAAATATTTTTAGCTTAAAATTCAAAGAAAATTTATAGCTTAAAATTTTTGAATCACCAATATTGAATTAAAATCTTTAATATTTAAAAAAATTGAGTTAGAGGTCTAAGAAAAAAATAAAAATAAAAAATGCTCAAGATTGATTTTCATTCTTTAATAAATTGTTAAATATAAGTAGGTATGAGATAGAAAGAAAATGTAAATCGTTAATGGGTCTAAGGTGGAATCGAAACACACTAATCTCAATGGTGGGATTGTTCTAGCAAGCAAACTAAAACCTATCAAACTTCTTTTTTTTAATTTAAAAAAAATATTGCGCTCAAAATTGAATCCTACAAGTAATTTTTTTGAAAAAATGCTTAGACAGCTGGAAGAATAAGAATGTCCATAGCTTTTTCATCAATAGTTGAAATAAAATGAATAAAATCTTTTCATGTAGAGAATAATATTTTCTATGGAAAAATTAAAAAACTTATTTTGACTTTTTGGGATTTTTTTGTGTTGTCCAACTAATCCCGACATTTTGGACTTAAGGTGGCATATCTTTTGTCCCAAGCACCAATTCAAAAAAAAGCATATTCTCCAAAAGCTAATGTGTTTCCCTATCTTCAAATTTAAAAATAAAAATAAAAATCACAACAAAAATTGGGGTCCTATAAACGGTTCAATTTGGGAATTGAAGAAAAATAGCCAATAAAAGTCAAAAAGTTTCCCAAACATTGATCACAAGTTCTAATTACTCAGTGTACTAGTCAAAATTTAGACCAACATAAATTTGGAGGGCCAACATACCGGTTGCGGGGACGATGCCCTGAGTTGCAGCGTCGAACTGCCTGCAAGTGCCGAAGCGTCAGTCGAAATCGTCCTCCATGAAACGACCTAAACCGTCTCACACATGTCCTGCGGCCCGCAACTTTGGCAACAGCAAGAATCCGACGGCCGTAGAGCTCCAGGGCTCCGCTCAATCAATATGTACGTTAGCTTAGCTCTTCTGTTGCCTCGAAGGCTCGAACATCGATCTCCACACGTACTCCCTTTGTGCCTGCTTCAGAGATCGAGAGATCGATCCAGGAAAGTACGTATCTTAACTCAATATCAAGCGCATCATCGATTTATTTAGGCCAGCTGAACTTAACTGGTGGCTGACCGCCCCCACCCACTCCCACCCCCAATCCCCAATCCCTCACATAACTGTAACTTATTATTGAATAAGTTCGAATGTTCGATTCATCAGGCAAGGTATTCGTTGGTTGTCTGCAGCCAACATGCAACAGGCCGTGGCTCTCCAGCTGGGGACCTACCAATCGTGTCGCACGTGGAACCCGAGTCTCCGCCGTAATCGGGGAGTGGACGTTGCGAGCTTTTTCTCCATTTGCTCTCGAGTCATGTTCGTTTCTCCAGGACGGACCGGAAATGGTTCGTTGGCAATAGCCCCACATTACCCACATAGCCACATGATTGGGGCTAGCTGTTACAGGACAGAACTGCACAGGACAGGACAGCTTATTCAACATTTATCGATCGTCCAACGACAAGGGATGGGATAGGGATCTGGAACTTGGAACTCGGTGCAGTTGCAGCGTACACTCATCGTCGGGGGAAGCGCAATGGCGTGGAGCTTCAGAGCAATAAGCTGAAGTTATAAAGCTTAAGCTTAACTGTGAGCATGCGCGCGCCTAGCTAGCTCCCCGCCCGGTGTTTGCTTTGCCACATGGCGCATTGCAGTTGGAATCCGAGGGAGGAAAGCAGGAGGAAGATCCATTGTCCTAATTTCGATGGGGACTCGTACGTACTCTGAGGTACATGTGGGCCTGTGGCAACCTGTCATTTCGAAAGAGAAACTCCGTTTTAAAAAACCATTCCTGGCTCTAGCTTGGTATGCTCTATTTTATCTGTTTATGATTTCTTTATGGCATCTTTCTTGAGATTATGCTACGTAAAGAGCATTGGACCCGGGCCTGCCAAGTTGGGCATGGCCGGAGCGTGTTATATCTTGCGTCCGGAGGGCAAAGTGCGTCTCACCTTGATACTCGCAGCCATGAATTTATTTACGGGCTCTTGTAAACAAGCTCCGGCCACGACACTGTTGACGGCCTCCCAACGCCCGCGAGCGAATATTCGGCAGTATTTCACTCCAGAGTTGGTCCCTCCTACCAAGGATTTTGAATAACTTATGGCAGTCCGAGGTTGTGGATCAGGTGGCCACGTGGCTTCTACAGGCCAATTCATTGCGGGAGGGTGAGGCAGTTTGAGTCCAATAAGGTAAAGGCATCAGTAGCCCATCATTTAAGTGATTTTGCAAAGCAGATCCTGAGCAATATGAGGTGGTGGAAATTTGTTCCATGTAGGAAGATAGGAATATGGGGATTGCAAATTTCTCAGAGTTTAACTAACGAAATTTAACCCCTAAATGTCCAAACTGCATTTTTTGGCAGCTCACTACGGACAAGATTTTTATTTATTTTTCTTTGAAAATTTCACAGCACATGTGCCCAAGGAGTAGCTTTAAGGCCCAACAATTTTCAAAACTTTTGACTACATGGTTAAAAAATTATTGTATGATATGTAGTTTTCATTGCTTGGCAGGCAACCCGTGCAACAAAATAAACTTCTTTGAAAATCTTTTTATAAAGAAATAAAAATAAAATTTTGAAATTAGTTCTCTAGATTTACATATACATGGAAAGCTTTTATATCATTCCATTTTGATTAAGGAGATGAAAGTTATGAGGAGTTTTAGTTTGCGGTAGTTTGTAGGTAGTTAACTAGTTATGGAGTCTCTAGTCTAAGACAAACTTTGAAATCCTTTATTTAACTCAATTTTCAATATTTATGGAAAAAATTAAAGAAAAAGGTGTATATTATTTTTTACAACATTACAACCATTGGGATTGGAATTTTTCAATTCCATAAATAAATGGTTAAAAATTTAGTATTTGAATAATTATCTACTTCTTTCTACTTATTATTTTTTTCCTATATGTTGTACAATTCCAAATGATCTGAAATTTTTCAAGCATGTAGCCAACTTGCCTTGAAGAAGGAGTCCAAGGAAGAGACACCATTCTGGACATTTTTTCATATAAATGTGACCTTGTGAAGTGCAGTTGCCCAGTTTTCTGTAGGCCCCCCAAAAGATTTTTTGGCACTTCAAATGCTAATTTTCTTGCATTCTACAAGGTAGAAATTTCTGAATTTTTTTTTGACATCTTCTCAAATTAGTGTACTACAAGATCCTATAGTCACATATATCTAAAAATGATTTAAAAAAAATTGGTACTTGTCCTAGTAGTGGTAGTTTTAGAGCACTTTTGGTCAAAACATAATCAAAATCCTTTAAGGATTAAATTATTGTGAATTTTGGAAGCTAGAAAGTACTCTTCACCAATAGTCAATGTCTAGAGTCTTCCAATTCCAATCATTTAAGAACTATTTTCTTGCTCACTACTTCCTATTTTCTTGCTTGCTACTTGGGGACATGTGTCATAACCTTATTAGTCCCAACCTTGAAAAAGACCAAAAAACACATAGGCCAAGTTTTTTGGAAATCTGTTCCAGCCTTAGTTGGAAATACTACACCCTACACATTGGATGTTGGGCATCGTTGACAATTGGTGCCTCTATTTTAATCTTAAATTTTTTGGTCCCATTGAAATTTAATGTAAAGCTCATGAACCTCAAGTCAGAAGTTCAAGCGTACTAAAAAATGGACAAATTTTCAAACTTCAAATTGCCTTGGAATTGTAGTCAAGAATACTTGATCATCATAACAAGTATATATGTGTGCAATTCAAAATCATACAAAAATTTGAATCTTTTCTATACAATATCTACCATGTAGTATTGCCACCCTTTGCTTAAATTATAGATTGCATTCTATTGAGCATATTAGAAATGAAAATTTGCAAACTGCAATTGTTGTAGAGATACTTGATCCCATACTGCTTGAATTGTTTATTTCATTTCTTGTTATGTTCTTCGGCTTGCTGTGGTGTCAAAAGTCATACTTCAACAAAGCTTCAAAAATCACAATTTGGTTTTAAGACTTTTTAAGGTTTAAGTTGTATTTAATGTATAGCTTCAATTTTCCACTTTACCCATAAATTTGATGTTCTTGAATTAACCTTTAAAGGCCCCTTGGAAATTACAAATATGTATATTGTATAAAGTCCTTCAAAATATTCATTACATACTCTCTATTTATATATGTTGTAGAAAATAATATATAATTGTATTTAAATATGACAATGTAGTCAAATGAAATAGTATAAAATACAAAACACTAATATATACAAGCTAAAATATATAGCCAAAAATGAGTTCTTGGGACCTTAAACCCTGTAATGATGCAATGGCCTAAAAGTGTCCAATGGATGACAAAGAATCATTTTATGTAAGACACAAGTTCATCTTTTTATCTTTGGAATTTTGTGTGGAGGGGAAGTCTTGCACAATAGTTCAACTTCCAGTGAGTGCTCTTGATTTTTTTTTCAACAAATGATTCACAAGGTACTAAAAAAGATAATTTCCACGGTGATCAATTTGGTATTCTAGAGTTAAAGGTTAATCCTTAATTCCATTAACATCTACTATTGGGACAATGAACAGAGGGCTTGCATGCATTGTTTCATCCAATTAACATTCATCCATTGTAACACTTAAATCTTGAAAAGACAACCTTCTTTAACTTCCAATTTTATGAAATTATTATAAATGATATTTTTGTACAAAGATATAAGCAAAAATGTGCCAAAATTTGAAAAAGAATTGAGGCATTAAGGTTTTAACCTGAACTTCAAAGAGAAGATTTAGATCTTTAATTGACTAGAAAGATGTTGAAGACTAAAAGTGTATGATGAATGACTTTTAGGAAACTACGCCTATTTATCCTATCTTACTGATTTGATCAATTCCTTCAGGTATATGCACACTTGGAATTGATAACATTGGTCATAAAATCATAATACCTCTAACAAAGATGGAAAGGTGCAAGTTTTAAGAAAATTATTTTAATAGTTGGTTTGGGATGGATTTGACATAATCTAAAAAATCTTATATTATGAGTTGTTCAGACCTGAGGCATAACTTAACATTCACAAAGGTTACACGTTCCTCTCTGAAGTCTTCATCCTAAAAATTCATCCACATCATAGAGAATAAAATAAGTGTCAATACCAATGTCATTTCACCATCTACCATTCCAAGAAATTATAATGTCAAATGAAGAGAA
The DNA here is from genome assembly GCA_951230915.1 of Antitrichia curtipendula. Classification (NCBI taxonomy): domain Eukaryota; kingdom Viridiplantae; phylum Streptophyta; class Bryopsida; order Hypnales; family Leucodontaceae; genus Antitrichia; species Antitrichia curtipendula. The sequence goes on along the minus strand of OX579638.1, from coordinate 1,599,869 downwards.
TGCTTTAGTATTATTGAGGGAGGGTTGGGTGGAGACATCCTTTTTATAAGACAATCCATTTTCCATCATGAATTGTCAAAGGATATAGGATAATGTGAAGATGAGAGCTTAACCGCTCATTGTCAAAACATAGTAATCATGTTCAAAATAGAAATTTAGAACTCATTTAGGCATAGTAAATAAAAAATTTCAAAAAACTTTGAACTAAAAAAATTCAAAAAATCAAGCTAAATTTCATATCCAAAAATCCATTTGATATTTCAAGTCTTCAATCAAAGTTATGGAAATTTTTTAGAGAGTAGGTTTGAAAATCTCAAAAAATTGTCCCTTCTAACCCCTTTTTGAAATTTGTCCATAACTTTTGATTGGAGACTCGAAATATCAAATGGATTTTTGGATACAAAACTTAGCTTGATTTTAAGACTTTTTTAATTCAATGTTCTTTGAAAAAAACAATCCTACTATGCTTAAATGAGGTTTTAATTTATACTTTGAATACGATTCCGACTTTTGACTTAACTATGAGCAATTGAACTTCTACTAATTTCAATATATATCCCACATTGTTTTTTCTACCTCTACCACCCCATGTGCATATAAGAGCTTGTATTCTTTATGTCAAAAACAAATAATGAATGTCATTTTGGTTGAAGTGAGGTAGTTCATTGAATCCATTGTGGTAGAGTTATGTACTTGTCCAAATCTCCTTACATTATGAAAGACTGGTTTTAGTGCTCAAGAATCTATGAAATTGGAAGATTCTAGCTTACATAACAACAACTTGCAATGTCAAAGAGCTACGAAGAAGTCTTGTTAACATCACTCTAATAACCCTTACCAACTCTACAACCACATAGATTCAGTAGTTATGAAAGAACTATAGTCTAAACGTCTACACATACTATCATTGCAAAAAACACTGGCTAAGTCCAGGTGTGCACATACATTCTGATAGTTAAGTGTTATCTGAAGGAGAGAATTAAACAATGGCCGGATGATTATTGACGGGATCGTTGCCTTATACTCGCTAGACTCCCGGTGTTTGGAGTCGACAGCTAAGCTTAGAGCTCAACATGCTAGGCTTGCCAGCCTATCTCTTTTTGCTTGCCAATAAATTATGTGATCAACAATCTGACCAATAAGATAGGAGCACCCATAAACAATTATTTAAACAATTTAGCATATTTGGAGGAAATCTTTTTAGAAAATATATTTTTTCGATATTAGCAATTGAAAATCTTGAATTAAAAAAAAATAGAATTTTGGATAAGGCATCTAATTTCTACAACTTTTCAAAATAGAACTTCCTAGGGCACCCTAAACTGCACTCTAATAAATCCGCCTTGATTCAAACACCAAAATCTAAAAAAATTAGAGCCCACCAACCACAATTAAATATAGAAATGGTTCTAAGGTACTTTGGGGGATACTTTAAGGGAAGTCTATAGTCAAAGTATAGGTAGAGTCACGCTTAATGAAATTGAATGTAGTGGTCAGTGAGAGCATCTGTATGGCTATTGCATGAGAGAGGCGCAAGAATGGGTTGTTTACCGTGCTCTTCAAATGCAGCCGGGTTGTGTGGTGATTGTCTATTCCACAACAAAACAATGAAGGAAGCACGATAAAAAGGACAAGGCACTGCAACCTATAAATTCAGTCCGCCACATCATCTTGTTGTTAGAGCATCCACATGATAGAATCACCATAGAGGGGTGCCAAGTATGCTTTTAAAATAAATAGTTTAACTTTCAATTCTCTAAGAAATATCTTGCATTGATTGAAAGCATTTCTAGCTTACTTTAAATTTTCAAGAGAAAAGAGAAGCTCTTTACCCGAGGGTTGCTATTTTGTGAGCCTACGAGCATGAGCCTGTGAGCCTGCGAGCGTGAACGTGTGAGCCTGTGATACCTATGAGCCTATATATATTTTTATACAGAAATTGACGAGGTACCTATAACCGTGTACTTCTGAAAACTGACTTCACCTCTCTATGTAGGATTAGAAACTTAAAAATGGTCATATAATTTTTTTGATTGAAAAGGGTATTCAGTTTATGTATAGTAAATTTTGTTGCAAATTTTGCTTTTATGATTGAACCTTATTAAAAAGAAAAAAATACTTAATCCATGGATCACCTTTGTAGAGCCTTTAGACAACTTTGTCTTGTATATAGATGATGTTAGTTTCATCCATTAAAATAATTTCTTTCTAGGAGAACATCCAAATAATGAAACATTATTTCTACTCATATGTAGTTATAAAATGGATGCAAATAGAGTGATAAATGGCAAGCCTTCTAAGCAATGGTGATATGTTGCTCCTACGAATACTAAAAATGGATGTCATGAATATCATATGTGTTTATCCGCAGTTACCCTAAAAATAGAGGTTATTGGAGTTAATGACATATGATATAATTTTGAAGAAATACTAAATGAACTTCACATTCCAGTTCCTTACTAATAATTATGAATACTAAATCATATATAACCCATTGATTTCTAAAAGAAGAAGCTCACAATGTAAAAAAGTGAAATACAGTGTATAATAAGCGATAAAACAAAATCCAACATGTGCTGATGTCCAATGTATCGAAACCAAGAATCAAATAGAAGATGTAGACATAGAATGAGAGTGACCACTACTATCAGTCGATGATGTCTTCGTGTCTGATTCTAAGGCTGTCACATCTACAAACTGTAGAACTCGAGGATCTATAGAAGTAGACTTTTTCCGTGTAGGAAAAGTTCGTTGACCTGCCAATGTTGAAGTTAAAGCCTCTGCATATGACGGTAATATGTAGGTCTTCTCCGGGCTAGGAAAAAACCCAGGTAAAGTGAAAAAAGGCCGATGAGATGCCATGTTACAGTTCAGGCTGCCAATACAGAATAAATAATTAGGAAAAAATTGAACATCTCCGACATGATGCCAAAAATTAGTCTCTAAAAATGTAAACGGAATATAGAAGATGGTTTAAGGTTATACATTTGAAATTTAATAAATCAATGGAGCACTGGATAGACTTACTTACTGAATCGAGATTTCTTCACAATGTGGGGAATTTCAAATTCCATAGCATCCTCATCCTCAGAATGTAAAATGATTGCTGTATTTGGATTTGGGTCAGTTGGAATTGCACGAATCATAGGGGCCAAAATAGCATTGAAAATGGCTTTGTCTTCCTCGAGTGCAACAATGTGCCTGCTCAAAATCCTGGAGGCATGGATGGAGGCTCCTAAAATTGGAAGAAAATCAAAAGTGGGATGTTAGAAAAAACAAGTTCAAAGGTGGAAAGTCGATATAAAACGGAAGACTCGGAGAAAAACAGCAAAGGCATCAAAAGTTACCTGTTGCAGCAGTGCAGTCCAAAACAACATCATTGGGAAGTGAGTATGATTCTATCAACATTTGATAGAATCGAGGATCTTTCTCACGCGCCCCTCTCCAAGGCTTGGAGTTGCTATCCATGGTCAAAGTCTCACGCTTGGTAAAATTCTGAAGGATATCATCACGAGGGACATTCACCCCTAATTCTAGCAAGCTTGGACTCGTTTGGAATTTGAACTTAGAAAGACCGATCCCAGGCAACTTCCGCACAAATAAGGCAATTCCAAAAACCTGGGTCTGGAATAATGAAGCCACATAAAAATGTTAAAATGATATAACATGCAGTATAACAATCTACATGTATAAATAAAAATGAAAGGTTCATCCATAGCGATAAAAGACAAATAATTTTTGACATAAAACAACATTATAGGAAAAACTAAAATTGTCAAAAATGAAGGCATCTAGTAAAAAAAAAATTTAAAAAGCAATTACATACACTTCAATGAGAAAGGTAAAATGAATGTACCGTTCGTGAAGGTGACACTGGTGAGGCTAAATGTAACCAATTCATACCCCACCAATCCTTCATCTTTTCAAAGGAGTAGATACTAGCAAATCGCAGAATAGTGGCCTTCGTAATCGCCTTGAGAGGATAAATGACAATCAAGGCGTCGTCGTCATATAGGTGACCATCAGCAAATTCAAAAACTGCCTCTAGTAAGGCTAGGTTCTCCACATTCCACATTGGAATGTTGTTAGCAGGCACAGATAATTCAGGGACAGGTAATCCCTCTGGTAAATCTGCTAAAATCAGATCAATGCGTGGTTTTTCACTCGGCGCACCCTTGAAGAAGCGTACCTTCTCACCCTTATGCTGCAAAAGAAGTTGCACAATCAAAAAACAAACATAGGAAAAGAAGTCACAAACTAATCATGAAGAGATATGAGACTCCTCACCTTATCCATGAAATTGACAATGTCGTTGTATACTTGGGGTAGAGGATCAACCATCACATTTGTAAGTGAAAAATTAAGGATTAAGTCAGAGATATGAATCTCTAAGTCATCTAGAAACTCCATGGCTGGAGGACCATGTACCATGCCACCATCACTGAGTGACAAGTACTCCGCATCTCGCTTGGTACCTCGCGAAAAGGATCTTTGGTGTTCCGAGGCAGCGTCTTGAGTGGCTGATGGCTGCACATGCTGCTGCGTTTTCTTCCCCTTGCCCTTCTTAGTTGCTGATGCCTCCTCAGCCTAAAGTTGTTTCAAAGCCTTCTTTGTGAGTTTCTCTTTGGCCTTGTTCACCGCCTCTGAGTTCTTCAAGGCTATTTTCGAGTCAGCCTCCTCCCTCCTCTTCACAGCTTTAGCTCTTGCGTCTTCATCAAGGGCAGCAAACTCATCGTTGTACTTCTCCCTGCTATGCGAATTGAGTGAAAGCTTGAGCTCCTCCTCCAGCTCTGGCGTGAATTCCGGTGGACAGTCCAAATACCATGCACCGGACTTCAAGTGCAAACTCGTCTACCATTGTAATTGAGATGGAGAGAACATGCAATGCTCAGAAGAAGCATCCAACCACGTAGACAGAAACAAGGGCAAATCGCGCTTAGCAATGGCACCTTTTGCAAGCAACTCATATTTGAAATATCTGCACATGCAAAACATGTCAACCGGTCTTAGTAATGCCTCACGGCCAAATATTATAGAAATCACCAAATCAAATGAAATTACACAAAGAAAAGAATTCATACCGGAAAATTACACGTTTGACCACCAAGTCAGTGCCTTTGCACTTTCTAAAGTCATCTGACTTCTTATAGCCCTCCTGCCCCCTGAATGACTTAGAAACGCTTTGTCCCAAACACGAATCCTCCATCCTTCAAGATAATCTGGAAAGGTCTCCGGCTCTTCAGGAGAATCCATAGTCAACACCAATTGGTCCTTCTTGGTAATGTCATCAAACATTTCAGACCCGAGCTCTTCAATCTGTGCAATGAAGGAATTTAGTAATGACATTGATAGAAGTCTCTCAAGGCAAAATAAACATTATGCACAAATGAAGAAAACAAATCATTTTCTAAATCAAAGACAGTCGTGATTAAAACTTACCGATGCATACCAACAAGCCTTTGCCAAGAAGGACTTCAATTTGTTTTCCCCAACTGGTTTCACTGGAAACCTTCTGGCCTTCCGTGTTTCATTTGAGCAATTCCACCATTGCAGCCACTTGACTTTGTGCTCACTGCTAACATTTGCGGTGGCAATCATTTGCAACTTGTCCAGGGTCATTTCTGGAGAGATATTCTGGGTCCAATGCTTCTCAATCTGTATGAAGGAGAATAAAGAATTAGAACCATTCAGTAATGAAATGGGCAGTCAATGACATGAGGTAGTGAAAGAGGTTTTACCTCTTTAAGGAAATCGCAACCAAGCTGGGGATTAGCAACTGCTGTCAACTTTCCCAACTTTTGAGTCAATCTGGATGTGGTATCCTTTGTAGCCACTCTCATGGTCGTCAAAATTCCTTCTGGTGTTTGATCCTCCTCCGCAGTGTCTTCTTTGTATTTCCGAACTGCCAAATCAGTTGATGCTGCTATCTCATACTGGTCCAATACAACGAAGTGAGAAAACCTCATACGTATGAGCAACTATGAATCTTGAATTGATGCCAGCAAATTGGAAGTTCTAAAAAAAATACAAAGCAAAGCTTGAATACAATTATTATCCGGAAAATGAAGGATATGAAAACCTCCACGGACATTGAATACCAACTCTTCCGAGTGTTTAAAGTGCACTGAGACATCTCTGATGCACTTAAATGCTCCGCAAATTTGTCTAGTGGGAGAACTCCATATTTTTGGACACGATATAACGTGTGTACCAAATTTGTTTTTATAAACGAATTCTCAGTATGCCTGTAGAAAAGAAGACATGTGATTAATATGGTAAAAAATATTTCAAAACAAATGAAACGCAAAGAAACGTAGGGAAAGATACACTTACTGGTTAATATCATGCATAGCATGCATAACTTCACCGATTTTCCCCTTCGTCTCCAAAATTATTGAATCCACCGAGATGTGCCAATCCTAGTCGTTGGCATGGTGCTGGGAAATGTAGGAAGACCACGCCAACAACCTGTGGTTACCATCACAAACAAAGAATTTGGAAGACTGATAATCTTCCAATCCTGGTGTTGCCTGTAGTGCGGCATTGAACTTGTCGTTCTCGACATTCTACAGTGGCCCCCATGCGTTTTTGTCAGCCTCAGTTACCTAGTCAATCTCACCTTGCTCGTTTGTGATTGATACATAAAACACACTGGATCCATCTTGAGAGCCGTGAACAAACTCTTGCTCAAGTCTCGTCAGATCACATTGAAGCGCTGGGCGAATCATAGGCATCACTGCAAGACAACATAACGGAATTCTCAAACGAGATATAGAATTCGGCTTCAATTGCAAAGCTGAAATGCAGGCCACAGAATTCACTTTCTGTGCCTTCCGAAAGGCGTCCTCCGTGATGAACTCCATTTCCTGGTTCTCTCCTTCTTGCACTGACGTTGTCTTCTCTGGTTCCATATCCCCGACAATGTGAACTTCCTCCACAGCTGCGGAGAGCGAGTCAGATGATTTCTCCGCCATTTCCTACAGTGGAAGAAACATGAATCATGAGAATATAAATTTCGTAGAGTTGGATTGAGCAGTATGAGAACATCAAGAACAAAGAAACTAGTATAGAAATCAGTTGCAGAAATCATCTACAACTCGAAGACATTACATACTCAACAGCAAAAGGTGGACAAGAACGCAACGCGAGGAGCTTCCCATCGGCGCCGAGACTGACGACCCTGGGATCTATGTCTGCGAGGTAAGGTCTAATTGATCGTACCTCCAGGAAGCCTGAGCTTACCCTCGGCGCCAAGACTCACGTCCCTGGGGTGGACACCAGTGAGGTAGAGGCGATACACGGGATACCAATCTGCGACCCAAGGTCGACAGGGGCGCTATTCGCCGAAGCCCATCTCTCTCCCCAGGGACGAGACGTGAGATCCTGGGGTGCGAATGTGTGACCCAAGGTCGAAAGGGCGCTATTGGCCGAAGCCCATCCTTCCCATCGAGGCCGAGACGTGAGATCCTGGGTGCGAATCTGCGACACAAGGTCGACAGAAGCTTACCGCGAGGATGCCCAAGCCTCCCCTCGGGGCCGAGATATATCAATCCTGGGGTGGACACGAGAAGAACAGGGTCGGCAGAGTCGCATCGCGAGGATGCCCAAGCTTCCCCTCGGGGCCGAGACATATCAACCCTGGGGTGGACACGAGAAGAACAGGGTCAACAGAGGCTCACCGCCAGGATGCCCAAGCCCCCCCTCAGGGCCGAGACATGCCAACCTTGGGGTGGACACGAGAAGAACAAGGTTGAAAGAGGCTCACCGCGAGGATGCCCAAGCCTCCCCTCGGGGCCGAGACATGCCAACCCTGGAGTGGACACGAGAAGAACAGGGTCGATAGAGGCTCATCGCGAGGACGCCCAAGCCTCCCCTCGGGGCCGAGACATATCAACCCTGGGGTGGACACGAGAAGAACAGGGTCGATAGAGGCTCACCGCGAGGACGCCCAAGCCTCCCCTCGGGGCCGAGACATATCAACCCTGGGGTGGACACGAGAAGAACAGGGTCGATAGAGGCTCACCGCGAGGACGCCCAAGCCTCCCCTCGGGGCCGAGACATATCAACCCTGGGGTGGACACGAGAAGAACAGGGTCGACAGAGGCTCAACGCGAGGATGGCCAAGCCTCCCCTCGGGGCCGAGACATATCAACCCTGGGGTGGACACGAGAAAAACAGGGTCGACCGAGTCGCACCGCGAGGATGTCCAAGCCCCGCCTCGGGGCCAAGACATATCAACCATGGGGTGTTCACGAGAAGAACAGGGTCGACAGAGGCTCAACGCGAGGATGCCCAAGCCTCCCCTCGGGGCCGTGACATATCAACCCTGGGGTGGACACGAGAAGAAGAGGGTCGGAAGTGTCGCATCGCGAGAATGCCCAAGCCTCCCCTCGGGGCCGAGACATATCAACCCTGGGGTGGACCCGAGACGAACAGGGTCGACGGAGGCTCACCGCGAGGAAGCCCAAGCCTCCCCTCGGGGCCGAGACATATCAACCCTGGGGTGGATACGAGAAGATCAGGGTCGGAAGAGGCTCACCGCAGGGATGCCCAATCCTCCCCTCGGGGCCAAGACTTTAGACCCCTGCTGTGTAAATCTCCAAGGCAAGGACAAGACGGGGGGGTAAATCTGCGAAGCATGAGCTTCCCTCCGTGCTGAGACAGACGACCCACGGGTGGACACCAGTGGAACTTACTGGAGATGGGCGCACCGCGTCCAATCAAAACCTTCCCATCGTCGCCGACACTGACGAACCTTGGCGTGAACACTAGTGACGTAAAGGTGAGAATGGCGAACTGCAAGGACCCTAAAACATTCCGTCGGAGCTGAGAATGACCAGGGAGAAGTTCAAGTAAATTTACCTATGTTAGTTCTCCATCATCACCCGTCGGGGGGGCGCTAACGCTTGTATCGCCGTTGCCTCCGCGAGTCTCTGCATCGTTTCTTTGCCCCGCAAGTGCGGCACGCCGTATTGATGGCCTCCTCGTCATATTGTTCAAACCCTAAAAAAAGGATACCAAAATCCACGAGACCCTAGGTTAATCACTGAGACTGTGAACTTCCAATGCGTGTAGCGCAATCAACCAGCGGAATTGATAAACTCACCGAGAATTGAAAAAATGTTATGTCCGGCCGCAATAACCCGAATTGGGCGAACGGTCTCGCCGTTCCTGCGTGCAGAGGGAGACGCTGTCCTCGTAGTCTTGGTTCCTTGGTCTCTCTTCCAAATTTCGTCACGGCTGAACGTTTTGCTTGCGTCGCATGTACACTCCGGTGCACAATGTGATCGCCAGCAGGTTTTCGCGAGGGATATTTGTTCAATACGGCCTGTATACGTGTCCGCAGAATTCTCTCTAAATCAAACAATATTTGAGCTTTTCATTCTACACGGATCGCTCACCCAATGCCATGCTTTCATTCTCATGAGGATTTTTGTATTCATTTTTTACAGAACTGAGGATAATAGTTTATTGTAATCTTAATACTTGGATACTCTTAGTAATGATCTTCTAAATTGTGATTATAACTATTTGTGGTATATATCATATCTGTTGTTACTCTCTATGCTATAAACATACCCTACTAGGTAATAATAATAATAAAATCAATAATAAAAATAATTATAACTTCATAATTCATTTACATACACAAGAGCAACGTTGCTCCTAAAACGTAATACTTCAATGATTTCAATTTGATATTTCATACCTTTGGTTTGCCTTCTTTGTTCTTGTTGTGAATTACTTTGTCTTGATTGATGCAAAGGCTGGTACCTGCCTTTAGAAGTGTCTTCTCATCCTGTCCAATAATCCTGCCTCTAGCAACTTGGGCCCGATGCAATGCTTTCCTAGATGAGAACAAAAGCTTTCTTCTCTTCCTCCGCTTCCTAATTGTATTTTGAAGACCACTCTCGGTTTGATCTTCTGTAGCATGCATGAGACTAACGGATCATATTGCAGGGTGACTATATTTGAAGTGTATCTAAATTAAAGGAATGCAAAGACCACATACTCTAATAAGCACTTAACTCTGCTATCAGGGCATGACGTAAAATTCTATAACCAAATCCTATTGAGTTCTCTAGAATTGCTGGATATGCGTTGCGATCCTCATTTTATAGGTTGCTATAGTGTCTGTTGTGACGAAGTTCTAATTATTAGTTCAATGTACTAACCATTGGAAATATACGTTTTGATCCTTGTCAGTTTCTGCATTGAGGAATTTGATTACATAACTCCAATGTTGATCTACCAATGTATTCAACAGTCACTGGCATCTCCGACTTTTGAATTTTGGGATACGGTAGTTGATCTATATGATTTTTCATATGTGAGGCTCTTAGATCACTAGTAGCATCATGTCAGTGATAAGAAATAAAATCTAATGGAATCAATTTTTAAATAATTATGGTTAACCATCTTAATGGACTAGAGTCCCTATACCATGTCCCTTTAATGTATGACTCTATATAGTACAATGAAAGCTGTGGGTACGTTTATTTGTATTTCATTGAAAATGGTAGTTTACACCTTATGCATGCATGATATTTATGCGCAATTTATATGGAACCTAGATCTACTATGTAGGCGAATTTATTTTGGAATTTTTGTGTACATCTATTTATGAGTTAGGTAAGACAAACGGCTCTCTCATAGAAAATTTCATATAATCGAACATTTACATAATGGATCTATATATTGAAAACCGGAATTTACATTAAATGTTGTTTTGTCATTAATAATATTATTTACCACATTCTGGCTCCATTATATCCATGCATAGGTTCATTTTCTTCTATTATATTGTGTATAAGTTCCGTCATTCATTTAATCTCAAACTCATCATCAAGGGCTTTTCATAAGTGACTAACCATTTCCGGTCTTACTTCTCCTCGCAATGGCATCCATTCAAGCGGATGGCCATGAGATTCCACTTGTTCTCCCTCTTGGACCAGAAGGGTATGCTGTTGTTTCGTTACACCTTCTTCATGTGCGATTTGGTTTCGTCCAGTCTAGTGTCTACGTTGAAGAAGAGGTCATGTCCGACTCTGGCCACCTGAAGGAGTACGTCCATATGGCTAAGTTAGAGCTTCATGACAGTCATGTCTGGCACCTTCGGCAAGGTGGCTTTAGAGCTTATGGCTTGTTGTCTCTTGTGATGAATGCTTCAACTGAGATTTTACCTCACCATTCAGACCATTCTACCGTGAATATGCCTCCTACTCGTCATAGTACTAGGAATTCTACAGATCCCGAAAACGTTGCCGTTGCAAGTACACCAATTCCACTTCTACGTGTGAAGCAAGAAGTCTTGGGCCCTGTCATAGATCTCTCTAGTGAGTCAGAAGGAGAGTCTCCTAGCCAACCAAATCTTCTAGCACCGCTGCCTAATAGAGTGTCGGACGATGTCTTGAGAAAACCTTCCGGTTCATACCAATCACCAACGAAAAGTCCTGCATTGTCGACCCATTCTCGCCCACCAACATATCCTCATAGTATAGGAACGGTTAGTATTGTTGGGTGCTTACGGAAGCTTGCATCAATTCGTAAATCCAGGAACGAAATTGCAGCTTTAGACTACAATTCACTGATCCATCACAAAGTACAGTATCTTCCCGCCGATTTTGATGGGGATGTAGTATTTGAGTTGCCTTCGCTTCGTGTTTCATCTTCATCATTCTCTGGGGGGAATCTATAGGGAATGGATAAAAAGTACGATGGTCATGCTTGGTGTAGGACCATGACAACCAACATCCATAACCAGGATGGCTTGAAGTTTAGAAAATCTTCTTGTGCAGGCCACCTGGTGTGTTGCAATTTGGACTGTGCCTACTTGAAGCGGTTCTCTAAACGCAATGAGACAGAGTGATGTGGGTATACTCTAGTTCCATTCTATGTTGGCGCTAACCCTCCAAAGGATTCATGTCTTCTGTGCAAGATATGCAAATGTCCACCGTAGTGTCTTAGCATTTGTGATGCCAAAATATATTACATCCACAGCGATACTGCTCTAATGACCCGAGCATGCATTCACTTAGGTAATCATATGCATCCTGTAGCTTCTGGAACATGTAGAGAGTCCGTAGATACTATTTCCAGTCTAATTGCATGCGAAGTTGCCAAAATCCCGACTGCCACTAACTCAGCCATCGCCCTTGCCGCTAGTAAGCAATTTCTGGACAACTATCTGATACACAATGGAGAGGGCCCTAAGGAGATGTTGCAGGGAAAGTTGTTAGAGGATGTCATGGATAGGTTCCAGAGGCTAAGTTCACCGAACATCCGTAATATTACTACGTCATTCCGTAGCACTGGCAAGAATGGGGTTATAGATAGTATTATGAATATGAAACGGAATTTAAAGTTTGAATACATTCATGAGAGTGTGTTCCCTGGACAAGGAAAAGAGAAGGTATACTTGTTTAAAATGTTGGTGGAAGGGCCTGGGAGTGGAGTGGACTTGGTAAGGCGCATGCAACCGGGTGGAGATTTGGAAAATGCATGGCTCATGTTTGATCATGTCAAACGTGTGAAGGATTGGACAACCATGGCATGCCACGTTTATGACACAGATTGTAGGAAGGTGATGACAATTGCCGTCTGTGACATGCAATCTGAGGACACCGAGGTGCAGAGCATCATGTAGAGATTATTGAATGATGTCATGAAACGCAATGGCGTGCAAAATCCGAACTTCAAGGGCTTTATGGCAGATAGTGCACAAGCTAATTGGATTGCTGTTCGCATTGTGTATGGAGCGAGGGATTCCAAAATAGAGATGGTCAACCGTGAGCGCACTTGTCTTTTGCATTGGAGTACTTCATTGCATCGTCATACCCAGAAGCTCATCAAACCAGATCTGCAACATCAACATCTTCGTCTATGCAAGCAATATAAAGATTCAAAGAGTATGGAAGAAGCTGAGACGCGGTACTTGGCGATTCGTTCTTGGTGGCTTTCATCTAGAGCAGCCTCTGAAGACGCATTGCGTGAATTGGAATTGGGGCTTGCGTTTTGGCACTTCCTATATCGCCAATGGGGTGGCTTCATGCAAATGGTATTTTAATCAGTCCTTCATTTCTTCTACAATATCTTCTGTAGAAGTGTACTTATCTTTCATAATGTTTTTATTCAAGAAGTATTTGCATTTATTTATACTCATAAGTTCCGTCAATGAAAATGAGATTTTGATTACCATAGGACGGGGGCCTTTCCCCTCGGCGCCGAGGGGACACCTTGCCTCTTAGTAGAATCCTAAACTTTTGAGTGATAGGCCAATATCAATAGTGTGGCTTTCTTTTCCGGCTGGTGATTGCAATTTGATCTGAAGTATATATTTATTTCCTTTTCAGGGGTTGAATCTCGAGGAGATGGCAGACATGCCATCATGCAATTTATTTGAAACTGTTCATAATAGATGGCTGCAGCAGTCCGGTAATCGTGGTAATGACCTCTTTGCTGCCACCTGTGATGATTGCATTCGAGCCTTCATGCAAATGACGAATTATCGAGCATTCCTTAATGGCACTACATCAAGGTCAGGACCATCAAAAGAAAAATTGAAGTTACGAGGCGCTAGACGTAGTGGAGACCCAAAGAAGATTGCAGAGGCGTTGAATGATCTTCCAAGCCTGATTGATGTTGGAACACGTATTCCACACTTGGAAGGCGAAGAGGTGTTTGGTAGTAGCAAACGCAAGCTGGACGTCTCCATTGGTTCGGATGGTGATTCTCATCGTCCGGACAAGGTCAACTTCTCTCAGCCACGGGTGCAGAGACGATCTACTGGTACATCCACGGTGCCTTCCAATGAAGGAGACATGTTGGTTAATTCTGTGCATGTACCACATGTCACAACTGCAATGGAGAGTGATTGTGACATTTTGCAATGGCACATTGCAAGACTATCCCATAAATCTAGCTGCAAATGTCATGTCCAACAGAAAGGTACAAACATCCGTTGTGTCGCCAAAATTGCAAAAGTATCTAAAGGGACTCCAGTCCCAACATATCATGGTCGGAAGAAACAGTATGGAGGAAACAAGGAGATTATGACCGACTTCTGGTTTTGTCCAGATGATATTGAACGATGTGTACGAGGCTCTAAGCGTGCTTGGGTAATTGACTGGCCTCAAGTACCGGACATCTGGCCTGTACTAAGTGACACCAGTTTGACCCGCCAAGAAACACTACTGTTGCAAAAAGCTGGCTTTCAACTCCAAGAGCGACCTCCTATGTCACCTCGGCGTTTGTTCACAATGTCGAATGTTTTCAATGCAGTCCTTTACGATGAACCTAGCCCAATGCATGCGGATACATATCCATCAACTCGAAGGAGCAAGGCGATTCGACGTATTGCAAATGCTCCTACTACAGAGCATCGCAATAAATGGGAGAGTGCTGGTAACGTCAAAGGAATGATCTTGGGGGTAACCATGCTCCCCTTCCCTGGCCTTGGAGCCATAATCTCCCTTCAATCTGGAATGGAGCCCATGCAAAAGGTTTATCGAATCATGCTTGGCATGTACTCAGAATGCACTTGTCCCGATTTTGTGGACATGGCCGTCTCAGCGATTGGTGGTTGCCATCAATATGTGAATTGCAAACATCTTTACTACTTATTCCGTTACTTTTGCAAAATGGATCCGGCCATTGATAAGTTTATACATTCTCCAAGCTTCAGCTTTAATGAAGTGAAGCTCCTTCTCATTAGGGCTGGTATCATTAAGACTTCCACTGAGAATCTAGAGCATGCCTAGAAGAGCCACAGGTGTTGAGTGATGAAAATGTGAGGGTGGGTCACTCTAGACAAAAATTAAATATAGAGTTTCAGAAATATGTATTTCTGTTTGGACAAACATTGTATTTGCTGCCGCATTCAGTTCAAGCCTATTTTCAATTTCAATTTCTTGTGCTTCTATTTTTTCCTTCATAATACATCATTTTTATATTTAAGACCTAATCCCAGAAAAAAAACCCTACAGCAATTGTATATACGCACGGTTATAGGTCAAGAATCCTAGTTTCCATGGTAATCGATACACAGTCATTGTTCCACGGTAATAGGGTGGTATAGTTTAAAAACTAAAATTAAAAACTAAATTGAAATTATTATCTATTTTTATAAATATTTCTGACATTTAACGGAGAAAAAATCATTTCAAAATTCACCGCTCGCATAATACCCGCTCATCGCTCGTAGGCTCGTACTCGCAGGCTCACAATCTAGCACCGCTGCTCTTTACCCTATGTATAGGTCAATTTTGGAAATAATTAGAGAAAATTTGGAACATGTCTAAAATTTTAAAAATTGTACAATTATTTCTGAAAATCTAAAAAAATTTCATTGGTGCCAATTTTGAATATTCAAAAAATATTCTTGAGGTAATTTAGAAAAAAAAAACTATTTACATATGAATAGAAAAAATCAATCTCAAATTGGGAGCGTTGAAAAAGTAGGAAGAACAAAGTGCCCAAAGTCAAGAAAATCAAAACAAGCTCCCGAGCTATTCAATTTCTAAAATTAAATTATTCCACCAAGGTGCCAAATCTAACTTGAACATATGGTATATGCACTGGGGGGGTAGGAGGTAGAACAACCCATGTGGGGATTGTAAATTAGAATTAGTGGAAACTCAATTGCTCATAGTTAAGTCAAAAGTAGGAATTGTGTTTGAAGTAGAATATTAAACCTCATTTAGGCATAGTAGAATATATTTTTCAAAAAAATTTGAAAAATGAAAAGTTGGGAAGTCAAGTTAAATTTCATCTCCAAATATTTTTTTGAGATTTTAACATTCCAATAAAAAATTATGGACAAAGTTCAAAGAGAGATTGGAAGGGACATCTTCTTTGACATTTTTAAACATCCTCTTTGAACTTTGTCCATAACTTTTGATTCAAGTCTTGAAATCTCAAATAGATTTTATACTAGCAATGAAAACTTTATTGATTGAAAATGTCTTTTTAAAATTTTTTACTGCAATAAAAGAATTTTACTACGATAGATAAGCTTTTGTTTACAAATGTGGCCAAATGTGGTAATCATGATTTGCTAAGACCTCTATCATTTCTGATTTTTTCCTTGCTTTTGAAGTGGTGGTCAAATGTTCAAATTTGAATTTTTCTGCACCTTCTCAAAGTTCTTATGGATGCGCTTTTAATGATACGAGTTTCAAGTTCTAATTATATGTTGTTCAAAAGTTAGAAAATCATCTAGAGAACCAATACATTGTTAGGACTAAGGATGCTCTTAGCATTTGCTTGTGCACTTCATATGCTAAGAAATGGCTGGCCACAGTCAAATTTGAATGCTAAACCAATCACCAGGTTTGTGCCCTTCACACTGTTGTCGTGTGCATCTCTGAGTGATAAAAGCATCTCTACGGTAGACTCAACAGATAGGGTCGACCAATGGAGGCTTGTTGAGCGGTTTTGAAGATTGTGGCTGGCTGGCTCCTCTTGTGTCCCATGGTGGATGCGCCAAGAGAGGGTGCCAAATTAATTATGCAATCTAAACAAGTTTCTTAGCTTAAAAATTGAAATATACAATCGTAAAGATGCAGTAAATTGTACAGTAATGCGTCGTAATGATGCAATAATTGTTAAATTAACGTGCAAACCCATGAAACAACAATAATCACATGATAACTGTTGATAAATCGTAGGTTGTAAACTTTATAATGATTGTTTTAAACATGAACTTCAAGAAAACAATATTAAAAACATGGCTTATCCTCGTGATACAAATATAACTTTTTAAAATTTCAGCTTCAACTATGTGCTTTCAAAATTGTAATAAGGAATGCAATCATTTCATTGGTAAATATCAAATTGTCTAAGATTGACAAGACATTATTACAATGGTTTTACCAAATTGTGCCATCAGATTAGATTATACCAATAGTGTTCCATCAATAAAGGTTCCTGATAGCAAGCCACCTAGGTCTACATCTAATCATCAAACAAACATAATTAGATTAGTATTGGTTGTTTATAAGTCTACAACTTTGTATCCCTCATTAAAATGAAATCAAATATTTTTTAATTACTCTTAATGTATTCACTTTTATTCAATTAAAAGGAACTCATTGATTTGCTTGCATCTTGTTATAAATAGAAAACTATATTGAACTTAGAAAACCTCCTTTAAAAAATTAGAAAAATGCTATAAAAATCTTTATAGATTTTAGATAAATAAATTAAAAATAAAAATTCTTCACTTATAAGTTTTTAAAAATCTTTATAGATTTTTAAGTTAATTTTGAAGGGTTTTTTTGTACAATATTCAATGACAATTGTTAAAGATTAAGTGCACAACTTGATTTTTTAATTCTTGAATTTCTTAATTATATTTATCATTTTCTAAAATAATTTTGATTACATTTTAAATTGTCCAAAATTTTAACACCATTGAATAAAAATCATTTAAAAGAAATTTAGTTACAATGATTTTTTTTTCATTTCATTATAAATTAAATAATAAAATATTAAAATTACAATTTTTTATTTATTTATTAAATATTAATGTTGATATATATATATATATATATAAGCAATAAAATAAAATAAAAGTAATTCTAAAAGACAAAAATAATTCTAAAGTACACTACAGGCCTCATAATATAATGTAAAAGAGATATTTCAAATAAAACTTTTGAAATATGTTTTGGGATAATCATGCTCATTTCAAGACTATAGATCTTTTATTTCAGTTTCTTTTTAACTAATAAATTATTTGAAGGCATCGTAAATTTTTTTACAAATAGATTTGACAAATAAGAATATTTTAATATTATTATTAGAAAATCTTTTAAAATGGATAAAAGACTAGCCTAATTTAAGTTTATTAATTTTTTATTATTCAATTATTTAATGTTATTTTGTTAAAGGTATGTTTAATATTTTAAAGTATCCTAGGATTCCAAGACTAGAAACTTGTGTTATGCAACTTGCTTGCAACTTCAATATTCTTATTTATATTATTTGTCAATCTTTTCTTTATAAAATACAACAAATGAATGCAAAGAAGACATGTGATATAGAATTGAAGTGTTTAATAGCTTCTTATTTTCATTCATTAGTATCACAATCCCTTCATTGTTTTGGTGTCTTCCAATTATGTTTTTAAACTATAACATTCAACATAAAATAATGTACAGCTTGCAAAATCTTGTCAAAAGATAAGTCATTAAATTAGAAATCATAAAGACCAAAAGTTAAAAAAAAAAAAAAGAGTAAAACATTTTTGAAAAATGAATTAATTGGAAATAGGTCATTTGGTGAGAAGACAAACTGAAATTTGAATAGCGTTGCCCATAGAATTGAGAAAAGTGAATATCATCTGAAAAATATTATAGCAATCACCTTTTAAAAAAACATAAAAATATGAATTTAAAAAAAATGATTGTAATTGAGCTAAAATACAAAATTTGATATCACTTATGTTATGAAACAATGTAATTATCTACAATATAACTCCCCTCATACTTTTCTATCACTAATGAAAATATAAACAATTGTTGGAATGTATCTAAAAATTTGGCCCCTTCAATGTGGATTGAACAAATTAGAACACTAAAAATTAACAATTTATCCAACTAAATCTTGAACTTTGAACAAAAAGTCTTATAAATTATGATTCATAGGTCAAATTTCATTAAATTTGATTTGCTATACAAGTTAATTTAATTAGCGCACTTTGTAATAATAATATTAACTCATGATAATTTTAGATTTATTTATGAGAATTTGTGAGGTGCACTAATAAATATGAAAGTTCTTAGTAGTTTCATTAACCCCTAAAGCCCCGCTTGTCCCCTCGAGGGACAATTTGGGTCCGGGTAGGTTCCTATTGTCTCAATTTGAAGTGAATTTTTTTGAGATTTTTTGAGGTTTTGTAGCTCTGCAAGAGCTTTGTGGATATATAATTTTTGTTTCAATTGGATGCCGGATGAAAAAGTTATGGCACAATGAGCAAGAAATGGAGATTCTTGGGCAGCCCAAAAAAAATTACAAAAAGTCAAAATAATTTTTGTTGAATTTTTTTTCTAAAAGATTATGTATTTACCTATACATGAAGCTTTGATTCATTCTATTTGGACTAGGGATGAGAAAGTTATGGACAATCTTAGTTTTTCGGGCAATTTAAGCATCTTCTTGAAAAAAACTTTTTGTTCAACTTTGAATGCTAATATCTTCCAATCCGTATAGTGAAATTTGATGAAATTTTTACTACATGATCTCAGACAAGTTAAGCACAAGATCCTACGGTTAAATTTTCAAAAAAAACAAAAAAATTGGTTTCCTTAAGTGAATACAGCAGAAGTGGTAGTTTTGAGTGGTTTTTGGCAGAAAACACCCTCGGGGCTTTAGGGGTTAAACTCAATGTAGTGCAGTCTTTACTACTTTCAAATAGGGATTGTCATCTAACTTCCATGCAACTTTCATCCACTTCTATCTTCATCCATTCAATTTTCATCTAAAATTCATATATATACTCACACTAATTAGAGCACATTCATTCAATATTCATCCATATTAAAGTAGAATCTCATATAATTTGAATTAATTTGTTTTTTGGGAAGGTATGTATATTTATTATCAACATTGCCTAAAATGCAACACCTACATTTGAATCAAAAAGCGTCACAAAAAAATAAATATTGATTACACAAGATGTACTCAATAAAAAATTTTATTTTTATGAGAACATGATATTATTTTCTCATACAACTAGAGATAATACTTTGGACATTGATAACTTATTCATATGTTGTCCAAATAATGTATGCCAAAGTGCATTAAAATCTTCTTTTAGTTTTTAACTAGATCTTAATACTATAACCAATATTCAATAATCTATACCTTAAGTTAGGTTACTTGTTTTGTTTGTTTTGTTTAATACATTGAGATTTAAGAAATTATGAGGCATCTGGCAACCTTTTGGATACCGATGGAAAGTTTTTTGGAAAGAGGGATGCAAGGACTTTGTTTTGTGGTGTTTGGACCTACGGTGTGAAAGTTATGGAATTTCAAAGTTTTTATGAATTTGGAAATTGATTTAAATTATCTTTTATTTTGGAAAATTATAACTTCCATATTGCATGTACAAACACCATGACACCAAGCCCTTGCACTCTTTCATATATAATTCCAACCCTTATGTTGAAGGAGAAGAAGACATTCTTGAAGATGGATCCGATAATCTACTTATTGTTGAAGCGGAAACTAGGAATGCAAATATGCGATGTCTGAAATGTTGAACCTTGAAGAGCCTCAAGTCAACAGAGTACTATCTAGTGACAAGGTAATACCTTTTGTTGAGTACGTAGGGTATAAAATTTTCAAGTACATGCTCATATCACAACTAAATGCCAATCCATTTTTTTTTTTATCTAAAGACAAACTTACAAGGGTGAAGAATTCAATTTATTTCAATAATTCAGATGACTACATTACAGCTTCATCTTGTACAAAATCAATGTTGTTGGGGTCTTGGAATTGATTGTGGTGTCTATTTCATGCAAAGGAGTACCACAACCATCTCGTCCTTAGTCAAAATAGCAATTCAACGGACCAAGAAAAGACCCTCTAGTAAATTGCAGCCCACTTGTGTGTTCAATGGTGTTGATCGGGGAATGTGGTGCATAGGCCAAGTTCAAAAATTGCAACAGAAGATAGGCACAAAGTCGGGGAATTGCAAGCAACGTATTGACTTGTAGAATCGAGAATGCAACGAAGGTAAGAGAGCCCCTGCTGTTGGATCTTGTGTCATGGTATACCTTAATTATTTTACAAAAGTCCTTGGACAATTCAAATTTAAATATCATCATTCAGATTCAATTTGGATTGATGTTGACAACATAATATGTAGAGTCACCATGTCATTTGATTTAGAGCGTGATGTCTTCTTGCTTGACCTTGTAGATGGAAACTCATTGAACAAATTTGTTGAAAAATCAAAATAGAAGAATGAGCATACTATAGCAATTATTTCATGCGGTTGAAGTCATTCAATTATTATCGTTTTCATTTTTAAATTGGGCTTCTTGGGGCTAAACCAATAGGACATGTCATTTGAAATGCAACTCTATGGCTTCAATGCACTTAGAAAACAAAGTAGGCATGCAATGAGAGCTTCAAATTTTATTTGAGAATGTGAGAGGGAAATTCATAATGGTTTAATTACAACTGCTCTAGAATAACTAACTTGTTTCTTGTTTTTGTAAAGGCTGCCTAAAGTCATGTGGGGCTCCTAAAATCGTTGCATTTAATTCTGAAATTATAGGAGTTGACATGTAACCTGCCATATAATTTGTTGTTGATAGAATGAGTATTATTTTGTGCCTTTCTTATAGATATGAATAATGAATGAACCCCTAATTACTAAAGTGATAAATGAAAATATTGAATGAGTTAAAAGGAAAATCTACCTGATTTCTGCTATCTCAATTTATGGATTTCAAAATATTTATGTCTTTCATACATGTCTACATGCTTTCCTTGCTGAATTTTGATGTGTGAAGCTGACCATGCCATGCATGGTTCTTGTTGGTGACCTAAAGCATTTAAGGTGAACGGTTTGTTTACGAGAAGCCCCTCCCCTTTTCTAGTGCTATTTGGACACTTGGTGTTTTGTCATGTCTTTTGTCTCTCTTCTTATCTACTGCAAATTTGCATGCTTGTTTCTTGCCATTTCATGTCACCACTGTTGTCGTTAGTCTTAGTCTATGGCTGCTCATTTTTATTTTGGAGGTCTTTTTTGGCCCGCTCGAGTTCTAGTTGAGGCACTCCCTATGCAAGCATACTTCGTGTTTTTTTTGAAAAATTGCTTTGGGTTTTGGTGTCTCCATCTTGTTTTCTTTGTCCATTTTTTGTGGTGCGACTAGTGCGTTTGGTGGTGCCGCTCCTATTGCGGCCATGATGTGAGCTTTCTATGACCTTAGCGTATTTTATTAGTGATTGTGCTATAGGAGTACTGCACTTCCGAAACTGTTCTTTTCACTTTGGCCTTGCAGTGAATTTCCTAGCATACTTCAGCAGATTTGATATTGTCGTTGGTCGCACTCCAGTTCATCTTATCATCCTATTCTTTCATTTGTTTGAAGCTAGTTGTACCTTAGCTCATCTTGTCATCCCGTTTTGTCCTTGTTTGAGTTGCCATAGATAGCATTGTTGATTGCTTTTCTAAGCTAATTATAGTGCGAGATCATACTTGTAGTGCTCAGGATAGTCTAGAATATCCCTTGCAGGATGTGGTCCTTCCTTTTATTGTGCCATAGGTCCACTACCAAGATCCATGGGAATGGGATAAGGCAAAAGAAAAGAATCTAGTGACCATTGCCAGACTGGATAGCATTTGGGGGTCTACAAGTTTGTGGAAGAATTTTGTTGAAGGCACTCCGGAGTGGGAGGGCAATTGATTTAGCATGGCTTGAGTATGACTTGCTTGTGCCTCCCATATGGGTGCATGAAGGAGTTCGTCATGTTCAAGTTCAAAAGAATACTACAACTTCTTCACTAAAAACTGGGTCTTGCCTTATCCCCTTACAGATGACTGTTGGTGCACTGAAGATTTCGGACATCTCACTATGGGAGACTTGGCGGCACTTCGTGTAGCGTTGGAGGAGGTGTTTGAGTGGTTGGAGACGCTAAGTGGTGGCTACATGAAGCCTTCATCAACTCTCTGGATTACCCCTGCAGCTTGTGGCCCTGGCTGCTAAAGGTTCAATTTTTTTTCCTTCTACTGCTTGTCTTGATTTTGGCAACAATAGCGGCTACTTTTAGTATTTTAAGATGTTTCCGGCTTTTAGTATGTCATAGACTTGTAGGATGCATTTTGAAATTGCAAATTCCAAGATGTTGTACATGTCATTTTATATTTTTTGAGGGCTTCTAAGCCTTGAGTATAAACTTTGCTTGTGTAAATATTGCTTGCAAGTTGGGCAATGACTAGCTATATTGATTGTGTATATGAACACAAATTCCAAGTTTATTGTGTTTCAATTTGCCTTTCGAAATCCTGTGAATGTTGTCTTGGTTCTTGCCTTTTTAGTTTTGGGCAAGGTTGTCCGTGTCACGTCACGTCTGGACGGACGTGATGTCAGGATGTGACGTGACGTTTTGCTCAAATGACGTCATGATGGAATATTTTAAAAATTTGAAGGAATTTTACAAAATTCTTTACATAGAAGGTTGTACATTAGACTAATATATTCAATAGTAGTAGTACAATTGATATTCCATTTATATTTGTAAAAAAAAATGAAACTAAAGTTCAAAATTTTCTTAAATTTTAGGGTTAGGGTTAGGGATGTCACTTTAGGGTTAGGGATGTCAGGATTCGTGACGCGTCACAACGGACGTGACGTGACATCACAACGCAAAATGCCCACATCATGTCTGGATAGACAACCCTGGTTTTGGGCTATTCATTGTGTTCTTGTTGTTGATCATATATGCTAGCAACTTGTAATGTTGGCTATGTTTCTCCCTTTTATGGCCCTATGTGATTCACCTGCCAAATTTTCTTGTGTCTTTTGTATGTTTTGCTTCAAGTGTTGCAAAGCATTTTTGTTGGTTCTACTTTGACTGATCCTTTCTATAGTATGCAAATCCAATTCCTTCTTGTGTTCAAGTATTTTGCATGTGTCCAATGTTAATTTGCTGGTATGGAAAGATTGCTACTCATTTTGAATACCTTTCCAAGGTCATAGTAATATGTTCAGTATATTGGTAGTTCTATAGGGTTAAAAAATAATAGGGTGCCAAAAGTTAGTCGCTCCATTCAATTAAAAAAAATAGGGTTCTAAAAATTACCTCCCAATAGTTTATTTTTTCTAAAAATAGGGATGAAAAAAATACTTGGAAGGACATAAATACACCCTCCAAATATTACTCTGTTATCGCACATAGTTACCAAATATATGAGGGTGTGACCTCCCCGAGTTGATATTGGCAAAGGGGCAAATTTTAGAATTGGTAAGTCATATGCCTCCTCAAATTCAAATTTCCCTTCTTGACGATTGAACTCTA
The DNA here is from genome assembly GCA_951230915.1 of Antitrichia curtipendula. NCBI lineage: Eukaryota > Viridiplantae > Streptophyta > Bryopsida > Hypnales > Leucodontaceae > Antitrichia > Antitrichia curtipendula. The sequence goes on along the minus strand of OX579638.1, from coordinate 1,575,833 downwards.
TTTATAGACAAGTTATTTCCAAAATGAGATTAGTTTATGTTTAATTACTTTTCTTCACATCTTCAAAATTTGTAAAAATTTTAGATGAAAATCTATAATTTTTATTACTAAAACGTGAATTTTGAAACCAAGGAAACCGAGAAAAAATCCTTAAAAGGATGTAAATTACCAATTTTAAGCCTAAATTCAATGTCTTTTTTATAGTATAGCACTTTAAAAAGATATTTTCATCCAAATTTTTTATACTTCTCAAGCATACAACTATTATAAAAGATTTATAGTGATTAAGTCTTGAACATAAAATAGTATAAATTTTTAATTAATTAATTAATTATTGGTTTCATGTAATAAAAAATTTAAACATTCAATTTCAAAAATAGATTACTTAGCACCCTTGGTGTGAATAATATATACATTTTTTGTTTTGACACAATCATTATTTGGATTATTTCATATATTGAAAAGGACATTCATTTGGATTCAATCACATTATTATTCATTAGAAATTAGCCTCTTTTTTCTCCATTGAAAAACTTGATAGATTGACATTTGAATTTCAATTGGAACTTTAGTAAAGAATTTTTTTTTTTTTTTTGTATACAAAAATACTAAGCTAAACATGACTTAAAGCACTAATAAAAAAGGATTAGACTACCTATAATTATAGATTAGCTTTAGAAAAAAATAGCAAAAAAAATTATATTGTAGATTTCACTAAATTTGACCCGTTTTGTGGTATCTTTGAGTGTGATTTGACCCTCATGTAGAACCTAAACTTGGAGGGACTAGCTTGAATGCCTTCCTGCAATTTGGCGGAGACCCTTCACAATAAGTGGCTACAAATGTCTAGGAAGAGGTAAACTTGCTTGTATGCCGCAACTACAGATTACATGATGCGGGCTATTCAACAATTGACTAATTATTGGGCATACCTCCAAGAATATGCATTTGGCACCGGTCCCTACTTGGACAAACTTCACCTTTGAATTGCAAGACAAACCAAAAATCCAACCAAGTTTGTTGAAGCCATTGCGAAACTACCAAGTGTTGACCTATTTACTACATAGGTTTCCCACTTGGAAGGTGAAGAAGTAACTGACTCCACAAACCACAAATCAAATTTTCCACCTGGATTAGACAACAACTCTCACCGCCACAATATAATGAACTTTTATGCATCCAAAGTTCAAACTCGATCAATTAGAGTACGCATAAAAGTAGGCACATCAATGCCAATCTCAACACAAGAAGGAGAACCAAGCATAGTACGTCCGCATGCTATCAAAGTACTTGAAACAGATTGCAATCCTTCTCTATAGCACATTGCTAGATATAAAAAAAAATATAAGACTTGTCATGCAGTTCAAATCATGATGAAGAAGAAATACGGGGCCAAAATAAACAAGTCTAAAAAGAATGGAACTATAGCACCTACCTACAATGGTTGCATGACAAAATATTAAACTAAGGCCATCATCAATTTTGATTTTTGGTTTTGTGCAGACGACCTTAAGCATTGCTCAGGAGGCTCTAAGGTGAAGTGGATTTATGAGTGGCCTTCTCTTTGAAATGTGTGGCCTATTGCATGTGGGACATATCTTACTAAATCAGAGATCCTTTCTCTAGAAGAAGTTGGGTTCCAATTGCAAACTAAAGAGGTAATCAAACAAACGCTCCACCTCTTTAATGAAGAGAGCATGGTGGGTAGTTGGTCCTTTGTACATCCAAAACAACCATATAGTGATTTGCAACCATCTGAAAGTGACATGCAACTTATGAAGCGTCTAGGAAGAACCATTCAACAAAACCCAAATGCGCCCATAGTTGACCACCACAACAAATAGGAGACAACACAAAACCTAAAAATTGTTGAAATTGTAGTTGTTATTCTATACCCTGGATATGGTAAAGTGATCACTCTAATGTTTGGTATCTTTCAATACTAGAAGGTGTATTGAATTACAGTTTTGGACTTTCTTGCTTGTACCTACGAAGACTCCATTACTATGAGTACAGCTACATTTGGTAGTAGTAAATCATGGGTGAACCGTAAGCATTTGTATTATGTCTTTAGGTTTATTTGCAAAGCAAACCTTGAGGACAACAAATATATACATATACAAAGTTTGAGCTTTGATGAAGTGAAGCTTCTTCTTATTGGTAGTAACTAATAAGCTTTATGAAGTTGTATATCCATCTTACAATAGATAGTGAAACCACTTATGTTTAGAGGTGGATAAATAATGGTCTATTGGAAGAATTGTCATGTGCATGCCTTGAAGGCAAATTAGTTGAAGGTGGAAGTAGTTCATGGCACTTAAAGGACCACTAATATCATTTGTAAAATCCTACATATAAAAAAAATTCTATAAAAAAAAGTTGAATACAACCAATAACAACATGTGATGAAATGTTATAATTCTGCATATGAATCTTGAAGGTGCTCCCTAGTTTCAAGGAGTCCTAAACTAGAGTCAAACAACACTATAGGATTGATTGTTATATTTCTCTAAATGACCCTCAAGGTGCTCCTTGGTTTTGAGGAGTACTAAACTATTTGGAAAATAGTTAACAAAATTTTGAAGTCAAAATGCAATTTGATTTTGTTTTTTAATTTTAAAAAATCAATAAATTACACTCAAATTTTTTAGACATATATTGCAGTGTGCAAATGAAGCCTTTCTTAGATGGATGATAAATGGATGATAAATGGATGACATGGATGAAGTTCATTTGTACATTAAATCTATAGTTGATTTGTTGTTTCTCACTTGTTATGAAAAATGCTAGTCCTTCATAATTGATGCCTTTTTATGCAACATTTGATTTCAAAATTGTTTATTTTAAATAAAATATTTGGAAAAAAAATTGAACTTTTTTTTTGTTTTTAAATTACTATTTTTAGGTCTAACAACAATATTTATTACTTTAATATATCTATTTTTAATAAAAATATTTCCAATAAACCTTCAAATCTAATTGTTCATCGTTCAACACTTGTCGCTCCTGCTCACATTCTAGTGTTGTTGAATCTAGAAAGGCATTCCAAAGCACAATCATGTGGAGAAATTGTGTCGACCATTGATCTTGGGCAAATACTAGGTGGTTGCAAGAAATCCAATAAAGCCAAAGTATAGACTATGAGTAATTTTCTCTGAATGAAGAAGAAATCACCCCTAGAGTTGGGACAAGGAGAGTGTAGACCCTAACCTAAATCGCCTCCAAGCAATGGACTCCTATAAATTTTTTGATAATTTTTTAGCGAAGTGACTCTCAGTAAAAAGGGGCTAGTCCATCTCACATCACCAAATAAACCTCATGTCACCGTATGTGAGGTGCAGGCATAACAACCCAACATCATCCACTTAAGTACTTAAGTGGATTAAAGGCCATTTTTGTTATATTGAGACTTTTTATAGATTTTGAGACAGAATGCTAGTTATTGAAAAATTCATTTAAAAAAATAGTAATTGAAACCAAAAATAAACAATGCTAAAGTAGTGATTCTATAATAAAATTTAAAAGTTGGTGTTGTTACCTATTTATAAAAAATTAGTAGTAAAGAGATAAAGCAATTTATTCTTGAGTCGAGGATAAAAATGAAACTATGAAAAGTCTCAATATAACAAACATAACCATATTAGGTCAACTTTGTATGCGAAAATCTCACTCAATTGTAGAATTTGGGGCCCATAATGGTCTAAACTAAGCCCTAACGAAGAATTACACCACAACATCAATCACCCTAAGAACTCTATTTTTCACATGCACGACTTCCAAATTTCCATTTTCCACTTAGTTTTTAAAATCCAATACTAGGACACCTCTTTTTAAGCAAGCAAGTGGTATCTTATTTGTTATCATCCAATTTAACTAATCTTAATTTAGTTAAATTTGGAAAACGCCTCCTTGCTTCTGCGCTTGCCCTAAAATCCTAAAAAATTAAACTCCACATTTATGCATCCATTAGACCTTCCCAATCCATTTGAAAGTGGCAACTAACCTCCCTCCACAGAAACGGCCACCATTTCCTCATCCTTGCTCTAAATGGGACAAGCTTTACCTTGATAGAAAGCCGGCTTGATGATCCAACTCCTTCCAAAAATTCAGCTCAATTTGACATACTGTTTCCCGATATGACTTATCAATGTTGGTAGTCCCCTTCTACTTCTAAAGAACCCTAATCCTCTTCCATCATCTAGTTCAACCTTCAATGTTAATTTGACCTAAAGCCTTCCATTTCTCATCCATTTGAACCACCAAAAGTGAAAAACTACTTGACAAATTGGTCCTAACATCAAACTTAAGTCATTTCCCTAAACTACTAACACTTTTTGTTAATTTTACTACCACAATTGTGCACTCTTCCAAAAAACACACATAGGCACAAAACTTGCAAGAAAGGAGAGAGAGAGAGAGCCAAACCCTAATTTCGCCTATATCCAAACTTTTAACAGATTTCTTTCACTAATTACATTCATCCAATTCTATTTTATTGTAAAACCGCTAAAATAGTGTAAAATGTGCCAAATTAATGTAGACTGTACTAATTTAATACAAACTATGCCAATTTAGTGCAAAATCCCTTAAATTATTGTTTTTAATTGAATTTAATTACTTTTATTCTATTTTAGTGATTCTTTTATAATTCTAGTGTTTTAATAGTAGTTTTGAGTTTACTAGCTTGTTTTGTATTTTTTTATATTTATTATTTTTTGTGGTTTTCAATTTACTTTTAGCTTTATTTCCTACTTGTAGTATTTTGGTTTTCATTTTCAATTTTTTTTCTTCCTTTTTTTTTTGGTTTCATTTTATGTTTCATTAGATTTTTTTTGAGGGGTCTGGAGGGTCGTTTTGGGCCTGTTCCCGGCGCTGTTCCCTCGGCAATAAAAGAATGGCCTTTGCCAGAAAAAAATTTGAAAAAATAAAAAATAAAAAAATCTTAAAATGAAAAGAGAAGATGAACAAAAAATAAATTTATATGACGTGGCAGTCCCTCTGCCACTTCATGCAATTGCTGTAGCGCTGTTCCAGAGTCTAAAAACTCTAGGGAACTCGCAACCCTCCACAAGGGCTGAAAAACATGTAATGTTTGTATTTGGTATTTCTTTTTGGTTTCTAATTTTTCTCTATAATCATTTTTTATTTTTGGGATTTTATTTTCATTTTCTAAACATTTTATCATTTGCCTCATTTGGTTACTTTACCAAATCTTATTTAGAGTCTTCTTAGTTTTAAATCCCTAATTTTTCTGAGACTTTTCCCTTTGTTTTTTTCTAATTGCATTTTGAAAATTTCACCCTAAATTCCTAGAGTTCCTACCCCTACCTCATAGAAAACCTTCTAAATTGTGGTTATGGCTTATTCCGGAGTACTAACACTTTCAAACTTAGAACTTCATACATAATGGTCATGTTTTTATACTCTAAAAAGTGAATTAGTATGGTGGTTCACACGGACCCTCATAGTAGTAGTGACCAAATGGTGCACAACTCATAGAATTTCCTAGGCAGTGGATTACCAAAGATGTAGTGAATGACATCTTATCTAGCATGGAGATCCATAAGTGGAGGTGTATCTTAAAGATGGTGCATAATGGATTATGCATAGTTCTAGATGTCCTGAATTTTTTGACAAGAATTTTTTTTGTAGATGGGAGTCTTGATGACATTAGAGGAACTACAAGTACAATTGGAATCAATTCTTAGTGCAATCTTGGCTCTCTAAGAATTCATAGCAATGACATTGTGCTATATTGACCAAATAATGCCACATCTTTTTGAGGACAAGCTTTGTGCCATACATTGCTCCATGGAGAGAGAATTTGTTTGGAAAGATGCCGATCCACTTAGAAGAAATGGAGCATTTGGGTTTGTTAATTTTGGTGAGAAATTTTTGGCCTAAAAAAGTTGTGTAATCTAGTATACCATGCCCATTGTTCCATTGTCATCTTCCTAGGGTATAAGGGTAAACACAAGGGAGTTAACAACACTGGAAATAATAGACGTATGTGTCGACCTTGGCTTTTTTTAATTCATGTGATATGAATACCGTAGATGTACCCTCTATAGATGATTTCTTCAATTGAGGATGGGAGGAACGACAACTATCGTGAATTCAATCCAATCGTTGCTTGTGTAGTTCCACCATGCAAAGTAAATTGTTGGATGTGAGGTCAAATTAGGTTGAGGTTTGAGATTGTAATTTTCTATGTGAGCTTCGACAGTGGGGCATTGACCTGGCTGAACAGGCCTACTCATTCATCTTTGTAAATTTGCTCTGATTACTCGCTAAATAGAATGAGCCGGCTACATGGGATCTAAGATACAAGAAAACCCCAAGGATTGTGATCTATTGTTGTAAGCGGATATTGAGAGGAAATTTCCTTCCATAGCTTAAAATCTTTAATAGAAGAGTTTCATAAATCTCCAATCGTGTGCAAACATGTCCTTGCTAATTTCCTAGCTCTGTCAATTAGGAAGTGGAAGTTTGCTCCAATATAATAGGTTGATCACTATAAAAGTTAGTGGTGAGTACCTCATTGGCATTGGCACGAGGAATTGGTACAATAAATTTGACAATTTTCTTCCAGACAGAGATGATATGGTTCCATATATTGGATCTTTTGTAGCAGAAGGACGATGGAGCATAAAACCATGAGGATAATGGATACCAATAGCCACTTTTAGGATGTGGCTTCATTCTATAAATGTGATAATGTAGAAGAATTTTAAGTCTTGAGATACCAGGTTCTATAGTAGAAAGCATCCATTTTGCTAACAGAATTGTAAGTGAAACCTTAGGGTCAAGCAACTAGAGGCTACTCGATTGACTTTAACAAATAGCAGTCGGCCTAGTAAACAAGAATACAAGTTGAATGCTTCATACCATTCCAGAGATAATTTCTCAAATTTCCATGAATAGATCGTATCGCCTACAAAGATCAACACCAAATTGCAATAAAATAATACAATAAGGATAGTACATTGCGTTTACAATCATGGCTCTATTAGCAAGGGAGAGACGCTAAGTAGACCAAGAAGAAAGTTTTTTGGATATTTTTTGCTATAGAAAATTTTCCACGTTTGGATTTCAAGCATGATGCTAAAGGAAGCACCCGTAGGGTGGATAATGAGCCAAAGGGGCTAGGTGAGTCCAAAGTAATTGATCCATAGAGGCCTGGGAATCAATGCAAACCAATGTACCAATATATTATTGGTACATTGAAAGAAGCAAAATATACCTCTATGTCATGATTATTTTTAAAACATAGGTGCTTTTAGAGGAAAACACCTTACAATATGAGAATTATGAAAACAAAAGCATGACGAAATCATGCCAAAAACTAGGCCAACAACAAAGGGTTACACTCATTTTTATTAAAGTATAGATAAATTATCCCCTAAAAAAGTGAGAAACAAAAGCATGATAAAATCATGATGAAAACTAGGCCAATGACACAAGGTTATGCCAATAATCAATGAAGTAAGGTTCACTAAAGAAGAACAATCCTCTTCACACTCCTAGAAACAAGCACATTAGCACACATGTTGAGTTGAGTGCCAAAAATAAGGCCCCATCATAGAGTGAAAAAGTGATGTCTCTCGTACTCAACAAAGATGTTGATGTTTCTTACCGAATTGGACACAACATGATTTTTGTGGCTTTCCTCAAAGTACATTAGTACTGGTCAAAAAGTATTGAAACATGATTCAGAAATCACCTTCTTGTTTTGTGCTTAACCCCTCACCGCCTAAGGGGACCAAAAGTGTCCTCACATAATCTAGTAGTGAACTTCAAAGTGCTGTAACTTTTGCATCCAATGTCCAAATTCAATAAAAATTGTTGGGAAAGTTGACCATACTAGTCTATTTTTTTAATAGAATTTTCAGACCTATCCAAGATGTACTAAGTTTTTGAATCCATTCAAAGTTTGCAAGTTCAATTTGAGTTCACCACACTACATTGAGATGGCGGCAACTTCAGGGGCTTGTATCTTTTTCCTCAAATGTTAGTTTTCAATAAAATTTGTTGAGTTTTGTTCCCTATAAAGTCTACTTATTGTGGTAAATTTTTTTTATGTCAATCCAAGTTGTTTTGAATGCTTGTGAGCAATTCGAATTTCAAAATCCAGACATTTTTGCATTATAGTGAAGTTTGGTGGCTTATAACTTCTTCAGAAAGGGTTTGTTTTCAATATTTTTTGTCGAAAAAGTTACGCATACTAGTCTAGTTCTTGTGGTAAGAATTTCATATCAATCCAAGAAGTAATTATTGATTGAGAAGCATTCTAGTAGAGGTAGGTTCAGCTATAGATGTGTTACTTTGCTATTTTTTTCACTATTTTTTGACATTTCAATTTGACATTACAATTTTGCAAAAGCGATGAATCGGTTGAATGATTTTTTTTTCCCACCAAAGTGTTTGTCTTTTGATTTTGAATCACTTTGTAGTTTAAAGTTTTTTTTAATTTGAGTAGGTTTAGAAATCAAATTTCACCTCCAAGTGTGTTTTTAGGAAAATTCCAGCATCTTTTTCAGCACTAGAACATTATAATCTTTCAATCTATATGGTCAAATGACCCCAAATTTTATTAACACCATCTGCAACATGCACACTATAAGATTGTACGGTTGAGATTTTTCATACCTTACTCACATTTAGACTTATAACACTTGAAAAGCAAGGTTTTTTTTTGACATGGTTAGACCTTGGGTGGTGAGGGGTTGAGTACCTGCCCATGATAAGGTGAGAATATTTTTTAGTTCTTCATTTTTGTTCCACTTTTGAAAAAGTATCAAGATCACAAGGATCGCTTGAAATTCGGTGAACCAATATTAAGTTGAACCTCTATATTTCTTACACGTCTACAGAGCCCAATAGTGGGTGCAACCCAGAAGAATCATCATGTTGTGCCCAATTTGATGACAAACTTGCAAATCGCCTACGGTTTGGTACTTTGAGGAGAGCTGGAACAATTGTACTCTGCCCAATTTGGAAACAAAATTGCAAAAACTGCAGAGCAGGAGTGTTGATCGAAATGGCACCCAACACCTCCCAAGATTCTCCTGTGTGGAAAAAAACCGCTCTCCCCCCTTGGGGATTCACAAGTCTTGAGCTTGCGACACTAGCCTTTGCGCTCCTCGCTTCCTCGGCGCTGCTGTATGGCGTTGCGCAAGCGCACGAGCGAAAACGCCGTCGACTTCCCCCGGGACCTTGTCCATGGCCGATCGTGGGGAACCTCCTCGTGATGGCATCCCGTCTGCCTCATCGAGCTCTGAGAAAGCTTTCGAACCAGTACGGAGGCGTCATGTACATTCGCTTGGGTATGTGCAGTGAACCTTCTGTGATTACTCTGTGTTGGTAGCTACACTGGACGCCGTAACTTTTGGAAATTGTTGTTGTTGAAAGAGTGTGATTACTCACAGGTAATCACAAATGTCGTCAGGGAACTCTGTTTGTTTCTTTTGAATTTCAACCCTGTGCGATTCTGAATTCGAGTCTCGAAACTGTCCATATGGTTATCCATAACTTCTGCGATTTCTGTGTATTCCGAACTATGCTGTTGCGGAGTTTGGACTAAGGTCCACGGTATTTCGCCCTTTTGTCATTGAAGTGTAAGAGTGTGAATTCTCTCGGGTATTCAAGATTCCAGTCATGGATTTCTGTTGGTTTGTTATAAATTTCAAATTTGTGAGATTCTGAACCCTTAGATCTTGGTGTAGAGTACGAGAACCGCCGTAGAGTTTCCAATTCGCGTTGCGCAAATTATTCACGGGGTCTGCCATGGGCTTTCTTTGTAGGGGAAAACATGCGCAAGTCTCGCGATTAAGCTCAATATTCTCCATAATCACTTACGCCATGGCAAAGCGCGTTCAATCTTGGAAAAGGAAAGATCGTCAACTGTCTCGTTGTGCGTTCAATTCTGAGGTACGGAGGGAATTGTGAGATTCGGTCATAGGGAACCACACCAGGAATCCTAAATGAGAGATCGTCTTGGATTGTCGCCGCGGCTTGTTGTATAATGGCAACGCGTATTCATAGAAAAGGAACATTTGTCAATCGTCTCGTCGAACACTCAGTTTTGAGGGAATTGTAAGACTCGAATCACAAGGAACCACACAGGGGAACCTGTATGAAAGATTATCTTGGATTGATTCCTCGTCTTGTTGTATAATCTCAAGAGGAATTGCAGCCAAGAGTGCAGCTTTCGGTTCAGGGTTTTGGAGTAATCAATTGAATTTGCAGTACCGCGGAGCTGAGAGTCGTGAAGTTCGTGTTTCTGCCTGAGTGCCAGGATCCAGTCCCTGCGTGGTGGTTTCAAGCGCGGCAGCGGCCAAGGAAATGACCCGGTCGTCCACCAACGCCAGCTTCTCCAACCGCCCGGAAGGTCTGTTCGCGGAAACCTTCTCCGACAACTACCAAACGCTCGTGCACGCTCCGCACGGTCCCTACTGGCGGCAGCTGCGCAAGTTCAGCAGCAGCGAGCTCTTTTCGCCCCTGCGCCACACCTCCTACCAAGCTGCCCGCGAACAGGAGCTTCGCAACATGATGACGGTGCTGGAGCAACACGCGGACAAGGGAGAAGCCGTCGATGTGAAATCCTGGCTTTTCGAACTCAGCGCCAACGTCATGACTCGTATGCTAATCAACAAAAGGTTCTTAAACTCTGACCTCCGACTCTTAACTTACTTGTTCATCTGTACATTACATACCAGCACTGTCATTTGCTTCTTTGCTGAAAGTTCAGACAGATTTGCTTATTCAGAATGCCTACGGATCCAATTGTTACTAGAACTTAAGGTTGAACTTAAGGTAGAGTTAAGCATTCATGGAAGATCCTGGGGTAATAGATTGGAACTCAGCGCCAACGTCATTGTCCGGATGCTAATCAACAGAAGGTTCGCAAATTCTGGCCTTAGCTTAACTTACTTGTTTATCACTGACATAAAAGCAATATCATTTGCTTCCTTCCTGACATTTCTGAAAATATGGCTTCTTCAGAATGCCGAAGGCCAGGCCCAAAAGTTTTACTAGAACTTTAGGTTGATTGGAGTAAGGAATTCATGAAAGATCCTTGAACCAATCCATGGTCACAGAGCAGAGTCACTCACTACAGCAGGAAGCAGCGGTTGCAACACATCCTGAATTATCTTTCGGAATTGTTTTGTAATGGACTAGGTAATTGCAAAGCAGGCCAAGTTATCAAGAATAATTGTTGGTTAGGACCTATTGAGCCACGGGCGGCGAGGTTGATACGAACCTACAATTATTCTTGATGACTTGGCCTACTTTGCAACTACCGAACATAATGTCAATGTAGGAGAGTTGAGCTGCTTGACTTCTTGGATTGCTTAACCAATCAAAATATGCCACAACAACGAAAGTCTTGTGCATTTAGATTATGTTAAGTGGATTTGCATCCCTAAGTTAATACCGGTTGGTAGTACTAGAAATTTCTCTCAAATTTCTCACTGCTAGACCAATGAAATTTCTACTTCATACCCACCCTGTTGAAAATTTGCACATGGCAAGCAGTGAGCATTACCTGCATTGACATTATGGTTCCGTAACTTTGCCTTGAACTAGCTCACCTAACTTTATAATGGTCTATTGCAAACCAAAAATGCTGCAAACTTGTTGCAAAACTGTACTCTTGGGCACGGAATCAATGCATATCTATGTTCAAACTCTTGCAAAAGCTATTGCAATCTCACTCTTCCGGACGAGTGACTGGAGGTGAGGTTTAGAAAGAGGAGTACTTTCTACGAGTTAGAAGTCATTATCGGTACGTCAGACATTTCCAACACTGATATGAAGCTGAGTAGAAGTAACAAAAAAGGACACAATCAAATTCTTCTGTCATGCTTGGTATGACGAATTTGTGATGAGTTTATGCTTCTGAAGTTTACAACGTGGCGCCACGGAGTCGATGCTGCAGATACTTCGGAAGTGGAGGTGCGTCGCAGGAGGAACGGGATGAGATGCACCAGTTGTTTCTGATGGTGCTGAGGATGGCCATGTCCGTGGTTATCGGCGACTTCATTCCCAGCTTGAGCTTCGTGGCGAAACTGCAAGGCACACACAAACTATTCGAGGGTCTCCGTGACGACGCTTTGAGAACTGTTGGCAAGATGATGGAGCTGGAGAATCACCGAGAACGAGCCAAGGAGAGACTGGCCGACGACGATAGCTACGTGCCTGACTTCGTGGACGTGATCTCCACGGCCCCTCTGGTCGATGGAACTCAGGCGTTGCCTGACCGAATTCAGACCTTGATGATTTTCGTAAGACCCCAAGCCAATTTCAATGCAATTTGCAAGTTTCCAATTTTCCAAGCAGGTTTCCGTGTGATAACCAGGACTGGTATAGTTGTAAATCAATATGATTGTACTAAGCTTTGCCATTTTCACCGAAATTTTCCAATTTAATGGAAATTTCCTTGTAAATATGTGATTTCCTTCGATCGTCAGTGAGCTCATTTTCCGACTAAGAGAGTCGTCCTAGGTCACATCTAGCCAGCTGAATTTGATCATTTGTCGCAAAATCTCATATTCGCTGAATTCGCAAACTATTTTGACCAACCGTCCATCAGGTTTGTACGTGGCAGATTCTAAAATGGCAAGTTTTAGAGGTCTAGTTTCTCGTGGCGACCCAAAGCTCCAGAGTCGCTCAATTCCTTGTATGATTTTACTACGAGTACCATTTCATTTACTTTCTGCCATTGTGAGACTTGCAGGAATTGCTACTCGGCGGAACGGAGACGGCCTCCACAACAGTCGAGTGGGCGATGGGGGAGCTGGTTGCGAATCCCGAAGTTCTGAAGCGGGCGCAGCAAGAGCTCGATGCCGTGGTGGGACGTAACGGCAATGGCCGACTCATGCAAGAATCCGATCTGCCCAACCTTCCGTTCCTTTGCGCCATTGTGAAGGAGACTTTTCGGTTGCACCCTCCGGGTCCTCTGTCGATTCCGAGGGCATGCAGGCAGGCCGTGGAGGCTTGGGGCTACCAAATCCCCGCTAATTCCCGGCTCATACTGAACTTGCACGCCATCCATCGGGATCCCGATCTGTATACCAATCCCGAAGAGTTCAATCCCGGGGTACCATCTTACCAATTCACAATCTCAATCTCATTTTTCATGCTGATGAGCTCATTCAATGTTTGTGATGTTTCAAATCAATGCACATGTACAAGTAAGTGTGATATATTTTGACTTCTTGCGATTGAGGGACAGTCTTATTAGAAGTCGAATACTATGAATGTGAGACAAGTGTCATGCAAGCGATGGTAGCGTGGCAAGTCTGCGGGATGTTCCAGAATGTCGTGGAAGTGAGGGTGTCAGATCAAAGAGGTCTGAATGGTCTGAGTGTAGATGAAAAGATGAATCCAGTGATCTTTGGTTTTCAAATGGGGATTCTATGTGAACAAGCGGTGTATTCAGTATGATATGTTTGTGTTGGACACCAGGGCTTTTTTTTTCATTTTTTAAGAAGTGCCAAAGCGGTGACACAAAAATTTATATTGGTGCTCCAAATTTCAACATTCATCCACATATTAAATAGAAAATATCAAATTAGCACATATCACATGTGTATAATTGGGTTTTCATCCACAATCTGGAGATTTCATCCAGGTTCTTTTGGCATTTTTTTGACATTTTTTAGCTAGATTATTTTTTTTGGTGCAATCTGGTGGACACAGGGTCCTTGACCAACCATGGGACCATGAACTTGTTGTCTACAATTCTCTCACAATTCAAAATGATTCAAAGATTTGAAACAAGGGTAGTTGTGAATATTCTAGAACACTTGGAATTATAAGAAACACATCACAATAATAAATTTTAAATTTTGTCATATTAATGAAAACGGTTCCAAAAACACGTTTGTAATTTGCAAACCAAGTTTGTGCTTATTACGGTTTAGGGTTTATGATTTTAGGGTTTGGTTACTAACTGAGCATGTCAATCTGCAGAGATTCATGGACCATCCCAAAGTGAACGCGCTATCGGGATTCGACTTTTGTCAGTTGATCCCATTTGGCATGGGTCGACGCATGTGCCCTGGCGCACAATTGGGCAACACCATGGTGCACCTAATGCTGGGCAACCTCCTCTATAGCTACCACTGGTCTCTTCCGAAAGGCACCAGCATGGAGCACTTTCGGCGAGACAATCAGCATGAAGTCTTCGGTATAACCGTGGGTAGGAAAGACCCTTTGGTCTTGGTGGCCATGCCCAGAGAAGTTTTTGGTGCATCTTCAACTTGATCACCACTTCGATAATTGCACCAAGTCCTAAACCCTAAATTTGATGCATGCTAGAGTTTTAGCGAGTGTATTGTATCGATGATGGTTCCTGCATCGAGTCCTACAATAGAGCCAGACTTTCTTTGACCAACAAGTTGGAGCTTTCGTATGCCCATGTTTTCTAAAATGAACTTTTGTCATCATATATAGAAAAATCTTCACCGTTATAACAAGGAGGTATTTTAGGTGAGGCTGTCTTTATAGCAATGGCTTGCTTTTCAAGATAATTTGTACTCAAACTTCCTCACATGCAAATTTTTATGAATGTGGAGGTTCTTGTCTTTTGGTCCAAATCCAAAAGAAGACTAAATCAATTATATTAGAAGAACTAGTGTGCAAGTCCTAACATATTCTATTGTGTGTAATAAGACACTTTAAACCCTAAATGCCCAGGACCTTATTGGGTTTAAAAACATCATTGCTTTTGAATTTTTATAGGTCTAAATGACACTAAGGTGTATATATCTCAACTATACAATCTTGTATGTGTTATAGATGATGTGAATCAAATTTGGAGTCTTTTGGCCACATAGATTGCAAGATTTTAATGATTTAGTTGGCATTGAAAAAGGATGTTGAAATTTCTCTAACATCACAATGGAGGTGAAATTTGATTTTAAAACTTTCTCAAATAAATTTTTTTTGAACTAAACAATGCTTTATATCCAATATATAGACACATTGGTGAAAAAAAATATCATTCAAATCAAATGACTCATTGTGTCTGCAAAATGGTTTTGAAATGTCAAGAGATAGCAAAAAAAAGTTGTAAAAAATACATCCAAAGTTGAAGCTCCTTCTACTAAAATGCTTATCAAATACTCATAACTTTTTAGATTGATATGAAATTTTAACCATACAAACTAGACTAGTATTCACAACTTTCTTTAAAAAATTATTAAAAATGAACAGTATATGAAGAAGAAATAAGTCGCCAAAGTTCAATGGAATCCAAAAATGTTCAAATTTTGAGCTCCAAATTGCTTCCAATTATTCAAAATAACTTAAACTGACATGAAAATAGCGATGCTAGTATATGAGCCCAAAAATGCAAAAGTTACAACACTTTGAATTGGACTTTCAACTACGTGGGGACTCTTTTGGTCCTCTGGGGCGCTTAGGAAATAATGGATTTTGCAGTTTATTGGGTGAATGGAGATACACTTTAGTATGTCTTTTTTGCATATGTTTGTTTATAATTAATTTTTGAGTATGTTAGTATGTGAGCCCAAGAATGCAAGTTTATGAGCATTGAGCCTACAATATAGGTACTTATAATATAGATACCACACACTATAGAAGGTATATGTATCATAAACACCTATAATATGGATATTTGTAACATATATCCCCTATAATCATAAACGGGTTCTATAGTATATACACCTATAACATAGGTGTGTAGTATTCTAGGCTCATGGGCTTACACTCCTATGCTCACATAATAGCAACCCTCTAAGATATACTAATTCAAAGTTTGCTCACCAAGATTCTCTACATTGTTATGAACTTGTTATGAAAAAGTAGATTAAAGATTATGATGCTTACAACACTTACATTCAAACTTCAACTTCAATCATAGGGATTGAGAAGGGAATATTTAGTGTATTTTAGTACTACACAATATATAACCTTCAAAATAGAGCAACTGAATGAATTTTCTAATGTACCAAACTAGCCTCAATGTACACTCCCAACTAGCTACTCCGTTATGTAGCAACCACACATTAACCCATTAAGGACCGTGGTTGATTTGGGGGGTGGGCAATCCTTTGTATGGCCAATTGGGAGCAATTTTAAAACTTTTGAATGCAAATGCCTATCATAGATCTAACCGTACGGATGGAAGTGATGCGCATGATATAGGATTTAGTATTGAAATTTTTAGTGAAGGTGCATTGTAAAGCAGGAATTTTTAGCAAATCTTGGTGTAATTTCAACCCCTATTGTCTTGGTTTTTTCAACCCTCTGGCCACAAGCCACCTCAGATTGGCCTAATTATTGTCCTAAACTCTTCACTTCCCAATTCCCTAGACCCGTCCCCTTTGCCATGTCATCAAATTCATTGACATGCTCTCTCTACAAACCAAAAGGGATCCAAATCGATCACAGAATGGTCGACCGGTCCCTAATGGGTTAATGGTAGAAGAACCAAAAACCAACACTTGAGAGGTCAAATGATTATTATTTTGGATAAGAATGTTAGTCCACTCAAGTGATATAGGCTAAATATTTGTTTTCATTTAGCGTTAAGCTACCACGGGAGCTACTAGTAGTAGAGTAGAAATCATCTTGCAATTGCAAGGGAATTCACACTCGCAAAGTTTCATAACCACTAAGCCTATACGTGGGTGGTGATGTGGAGTTGAGATAACAACGCTACTGCAACCATTTGTGGGAGCCCGAAAAGTAAGATAAGTCTTGATTAGTGAGGAAAGTAGAGGAAGGAGTTAATAGGGGAAGGCCTTATTCATTATAATTGGACAATCGATAGATTTTGAGACTTTTTCCCTAAAACAATTGTATGGATTTATCCTTGAGTCGAGGATAAGTTGAGACTGCAACCTTTTGGCAATGAAAGGTTTTTATACATAGTAATATTTTAAAGTCTCAAATTTTCAAATAGTCTCAAAATTGAATAGTTATAACTGTTTATCTTCGACTCAAGGATAAAATTGAGACTACCATTTGTCCAAATATAACGAATAAGGCCTTGGGGTAGAATTTTTTGGTTTATCTAAGGGTAATCTAAACACCTTACCACAATTAATGTTCCATACTAATAGAGTAATGGTAGATAGATAATTAGGTTAAGACCAGTAGTTAAAGTTTCTTGTTCTTATTGAGATCCGGGATCGTTCCAAATACCGGGGCCGGGTTTCAAAATATAACGGGAGGTATCTTTTGGGGAGTTACCATTCGGGAGAAGAGAAGTTGCCCAGTCAGTCAACAAAGGAGGAGAACGAATCCGAATCCGGATCCGAATCCAAGTTCCAACTCGACTTGGAAGAAGAAGAGGAAGAGGAATCTGACTTGGCCTTGATTTCTCCGTCCAGCTTTAAGGGGAAGACTTCAGCTAAGGATAAGACAACTAAGCCTTCAACCAGTAGAAAATAGTCACTAAGAAAGAGCGTCTTCAAAACCAAGGGACCTTCTTCAAAGAAAGGTAGAAAGTAGAAGTAGAAGTATGAGTTCTTAGGATAAGCCTAGGAATAGTAGGCGGAAAGTACAATAAAGTAAAGTAGAGTTTAGTTCAGTTAAGTGAAGGAAAGTTAAAGCTTTTGAGTGTTAGAAAGTTAGTTGACAACTACTTTTTGAGATGCATGCACCTAGACGTGAGTTTCTATGATTTTAGGATCTAAAGATCCACTTTTTGCGGATTGTCTTGTAGTTAGACAGTTAGTTTGGAAGGATAAGGAATGATCCTAGTCCTCTCCTTTTTTATCCTTGGGCCTTTTAGGATTCCTTGGGATTAGTATTTAAGGATTGGAAATTAGTTTCAACTTTGGGGTGTTTTCATATTCTTGTTTTCATATTTCATCTTGCAAAGAAAGCTAGGATTTCTACTCCATTGAGTACTGGTCTGAAAAGTCTTGGTCTTGTGTGAGGGGTTAGGCGGTGCTTTGACCATTGCTAGTTCTAGTGGCTTGGTGGTGGGAAACTTGAAAGGAGAAGCTACCCCCGGATTCTGTCTAGATTCGGTTTTAGGAGTATTAGAATCTGGTTGATAAACCTTTGTGTAGTGGGAGGAAATTTTGATTGTTGAAGTTTCTTGAGTGTCTTCTGAGTGCAATAGCCTTTCTTAGGTTAGGTAAGTTCTTCAGGTGGGAGAGCGAGCGCTAGCTGACGTTAGATGAGGTCCTATTGAATCTGGAAGAGAGGAACATGAAGATAGTCTGGATCTCCTAGTTAGCAAAGTACCAGGCCTGGCTTTTGGTATCGGGTTCGGATAGGTCCGTCGTTGTAGTAAGGAGGAATGTGGAGGTTTCCTGAGTGACCTACTGGTGGGGAGTGATGTCCAGATCAGTTGTGAGGAAGAATCCGCATCCGGGATTTGTTAGCTTGTATGTTTTGTGTTTTCTCTAAGTGGAACTTCAGTCACTATAATCTATTGAAGGGTAGGGTATACGTTCCCTTCCTTAATCCCAAGAGCGGAACCCTTTGATATAGAGGTTAAACTATTGCATCGGTTACTTGGTTTATTGGATCCGGATCCGGGAAAGGTACAGGATAACGACACTCTTTCCGGTTCCACATCTGTTAGATCGGATACTAAAGTATTGGATAGTATTGGACACTGATACTGATTTATAAACCTACTTTGTGAGGGTTTGATACATGAAGAGTATGTGAGTTGAAAGGGAAGAAGGTTTAGAGGATACAGATAGGGAAATACAGTTCCTAGTTTATAGTTCCGGATTCCTTTTGCCTTGGGTTTTGGTTGCTTCCCGTATTGAGAATTCCGAAAGATTGAGGAAATTGTGAGTTAAAATCCTGTGGGAACAATACACGAGTCATCTTAGGTGTTTTATGCATGTTTAACGTCTAAAGGTGAGATTTGTGCTTTCTTGTGTTATGACACCATTAATGATGGAATTATTTTTAAATTGCAGCTCTTAAAATGTAATTATAAATCTTCATGAAATGTAGATTTCTTTTAATTGTATCAATTGTTACGTACTTGGGGTCATGATGGCACATCATGAAAGAGTCGCTTTTGATAATTAGCAGCTAGGTGGGGTTGGAGGGGCCAAAATACGGCATGTCCAGACAACCACAACATGAAGAGCAATTATGTTGCCAAAAACGTAGTAACTCCAGCTCTTCAATATTTTCCAAAGTTTACTTGCTTTGAGTATTCTATAAGCTTTTATTAACATATGACATTTGATTGACAAACCTGTTTTGATGCTTCATCAAAATTTCATTTAAGAGGATCTTTTCAATCACTATTGCTCCTATACTTTGCGTAATCAAGATTCATAGCAATTAGAATTTGTTCTTGCCATTGGGATTGTTGTCGTCCTCTGGCCTAGATGTCATTATGCTTATGTAGCTTCTATAGTATAAAGTAGACACTGACAATGCATAGTAGTTACTTCTACCAATGTCATCATTGGTGGAAGATTTTGAGTGCATGGGATGAATGCATAAGATGTACATGAGCTGCAAACAAGTTGCGTACTAATTGCACATGAGTTGCAAAGGAGTTGTATACAAATTGCCCATGAATTGTAAACAAGTTGCCACACTATCAGCAATTAATAAGGGCAGTCACAAGCCAAGAAATGGAAGCAACGTCTACAAGCAATACAACATAGGAAGAAAACATTTTTATTGTCCAAGGCTTTGAATTCTCTTTGCTAATGCTGCATTCTAGTATGCGCAATAATAGTGGCTGCTAGTGCAATCATATAGAGCCCATACAAAGTGTCCAAGGAGTTGCCAAAAAAAGTTTCAACACAATCACTACGACAAACAATTCTAGTATCATGAGCAATGCATGGACATACAAGAAGAATACCATGATTTGATGGCACAAAGTGTGAATACCCCACCACTATGAATAACAACATGAAAGTGAATGGATTGCACTAGTATTACATTTCAATAACACACTGGAGAGTGTAAATGGCCAGTAGCCTAAAATTCAAACCCTCTTCCAAATTCAAACCCTCTTCCAAATTCAAACCCTCTTCCAAATTCAAACCCTCTTCCAAATTCAAACCCTCTTCCAAATTCAAACCCTCTTCCATACAACTCGTTCGGCCGTTGTTCAAGTGTGAACCCCAATTATTATTTTTTGAACCTTTGATTAACCTAAAACCTTTGCTCTTATCTAAGGCCAGGTGGGAACGGGTCTTCAGCAATGTTTAAAGTACGAACTTGCCAATTTCTTTTTGGTAAGGTAGAAGTACCTATTCCTGATAACTTAAGCATTTCAACTTGTACACTACAATTAATTTGTTGAGAAACTGAGCTCAATGAGTGTAAACATAAGGATGAAGAAGAATGCAAAAAAAAAAACCCGAATTTTTTTCTCTAAGAATGAATATTTCATTCAATATAAATGTGGGATTTTTTCATTGGAATCCATTCTGGTCTCATAGACTCACCAGCTTTGACACTTCTCCCTAAGCGAGGAAGAGAGATGAATGGACAAGAAGATACAAACAAAAGAATCTTTCTCAATGAACAGTGCATCCAACACTAAGTGAGTCTAAAAAACCATGACATGACAGGGGGTGTCACCGAAATAGGTACTTGTACCTTAGGTTGCAGTGCCACTGCACACTTCCCTCCTCAGTCGGGCAGACAGACAGAGGATGAAATTTGTCAGAATATTGAATGCTTTGGGTCCTATCTGACCTAACTTAAGTTGATCCATCGGGCATTTGGGCCATGGGACCAGCAACAGCACTGATTGGCTTCGGGTCCTATCTCGAGGAAATCGAATCCTGATTCCGTTAAGAGGTCGTGGTGAACTGACAACCCCCCCTCGCTCGTCCCGCCTAAGTCACTCCAGGGTGCATATAAAAAAAAGATCCCCTATTTTGTGCTTGTTTTATTTATCTTCTACGCCTCCCCTATAGCTAATTTGGGACCTCTGATTGCAAATATGAATTCAAAATTTGTAAATTTTATTATGTGTGGCAAAAAAAAATTCCAGGGTTTTCCCTTGGGGACAAGCGAGGGGGTCAGTTCACCTTGGTTTGTTAAGTTTGCTGGCTTCATATGGAGTTGTGCCGTTGTACACTTGGGTCCAATGACCCAAGAACTAGTTTATGGAATTTAGTGCAATATGCTACCTTCAAGCATCAATTTTGGCTACCTTGAGAGTGAGTAGTATTAAAAGGAAATAGAAAAGAAAGAATTTTGCAAATTGTAAAGGATTGTTGGGAGTACTATAACACAAAACTGACTAAAATAGATGTTAATATCAATGTGGAGGAAGTTACAAATTCTAAAATGTTGCCAATTTGGAACAAATTTTAGCCAGTTCTGTGAATGATGCTTGGGTCATTCCTTTACCTCCATATTACCTTACCTGACAAAGGAGTACACGCCAGGCAGTTGCAGATAATAAGGAGGTAAAATCGACACTCTCTGGTCCAAGTTTTTTTTTTTTTTGCACTGTAGCAGTACACCATGCAGACACAATGGAGGATAGTCCCTCCAAATTGAAACCACCGTCACTCTGACAAAGCACTGGAGTTTGACACCATGGTGCCAGAAAAAACAAACCCCTGATCTGGTCTGTAACTGACTCCTTTGGAACGATGCAATGCTTCCAAAATGAGACGCTGAGAGCATATGAAACATGGCCATGGCTAGGGTTTCTGATCGGCGACGGCCCTCTTTCGTATGTGGTGCGGAAACAGAACCGGACGCAACCAAGGTCGACGCAGAAATGATTATGAAGATGAAGGAACATTATGAAAATACCTGTGGTGTCTGAATTAACATTACATCATGGTTTGCTCTCACGTCGGTAGCTTCACTTATAGGTATTAAATCGAACAATGAACACCACTCCAACAATGATTCATGTGAGCCTCGATACACCGACGGTTCAAGAGCTGCTGCCCACTAGTACTTCCTTGTACTTGATGGTCATCAATTCCTTTCGGATCTGTTCAAAAGAAGGCCGAACTTGAGGATTTGTGCCCCAACACTTGGTCATCAACTCCTTGAGACCCTGTGGGCACCAATCTGGCAGAAGAGGGCGATTCCGTTCCCAACCCAAGATATATGGACCAAGTACAACGTCGTGAGCAATCCATCCAAAGCTCCACACATCTGTGGCCTGGGTGTACTCTTCCTTTGGAAACTTCCTCATTGCAGGAGCCATGTATCCTCTCGCTCTCACAGAGGAGTCGTACAAGACATCTGAAGACCCTGGCATTTTGGTAACAACCCCATCCCTCAAAAACCCTGTCAACTTAACTAAGTAGTAGACATTGATTTCTTCTCTACTGGATGTTGAGGCAGATTTGGGACGCAACAGAACATTGCTTGGTCCCAAGTTTCGGTGTAATTCTTCACACTTGTGCACGTGAACCATAGCCTCCACGATTTGTAACAATATATCAATTGAAATCATAAGAGGGAAAGGAGCTCCGTTGTAGAGACGTGTGTTCCGCTCTATCAAGCTCCCAAGGTCTTCTTCCACAAGCTCCATGACACTGCAACCAGAAGCACGGTTCCCATTGGTATGGAATCCATATCCTACTAAGTGTACAACATTCGGATGTTGCACTCTCGCTAATGTTTGTGTACCCGCACAAAATGGTGCATCTGTTCCACTGTCAGATAATATGCTGATAGCCACCGATTCTCCCATCCACTTCGACTTATAAACCGGCCTGAAAGATTCATTTCGAATGTATTCTTCTTCCTCGAATTCCACTTCATCAATCCAGTAATATTTTTCATGCGACACGAAATTAGTGCTTGAGGAAGTACTTTGCAATCGCCTCTTCAAATATCCTGCAAGTCCATCAATTGGAGCTCCAGAAGAAAACTGCTCCTTGAGGCTTGCAAGCAAATTCCTGCGGTCTTCAGCTAGCCTGTCAGCATCAGCTTCGAGATCATCTTCGTCCATAAAACTTTCGTAATTGACAATGCTTCGCAAAACAAGTCGACACCTCGCCTCGCTCCATCGGATCTTTGCACCATTGCTACCGATATTTACACTAGCCAACAGTTGTGAACTTGTTTTGGACCGCTTAGCCATTGTGTCAAGCATGACATGATGGATGACAAAGAGGTTCCAGTAGAGCTCCCAAAGGTGAATTCCAAACCTTGAGTATGTTCTTGGCTGAGGAAGAGGTGTAAGTATTTCAAGGGCAGTCATCATCCAATTGTTTCCACCACAAGCCTGCAGGAGTTCTTCCACAGACAACATAGAGCAGATTAGCCTGTCCAAAGAACCTGAAAACTGTTGCAGCTTGTTGGAACGGAAGAGAATCAGCATGTCTGCGCAAGAAACATGCTCACTCATTGATTTGATTTTTCGTACCCCTTCCTGATAGTTTTGTACAAGATATTCACATTGAACGCGGCATATCAAAACTCCGTCCAGAAACTCCTTCATACGGTTACATATTGATACAGCTTCCTCCAGGCTGTCATGAATGCTCGCAACTGTAGGTTCAAACCGCTCCTGAAGCACACCACGTCCAAGTCAAAGAAATTGATCAAAATAGTTTCCAATAAACAAATAGCTCGTCCTTACACATGCTACTACTCTAAATTTGCACCGAAATGGAAACACGATACACCAAAATAGGGATCAATTGAGTTCTATGATTCGGAGAGTGTAAGAAACTCACGATTGGATCTGGGTTTTGAACGGGTCTATTCAGACTGCGCTGAGGGACTAGCTTCTGCAGAAAGTTCTTGAAATTCTCCAGAAGTCGTGGTGATTTCATAGGTGCGTACTCAGGCTCCGTGCCTTTCAGTAAACTAACTTTGAAAACGTCAAGGGTCTTAACAATTTCTTCAAAACTAGGACGCTCTTTTGGAATTTCATGCCAGCATCTTTTCAAGAATTTGCTCAAGTAGGCGGGACATTTTAGAGGTAGTGCGGGTCTTAGTCCACCCCTGACTTTTTCAGACACCTCTGTAGCCTTCACCGTGCTGTATGGAACTTCACCGGTGAGTATCTCTGAACAAGTGATACCAAAGCTGAATGCGTCCGCCTTCCTCCAATCAATTCTTTGAGACGGAAGTATATGAATAGCTTCAGGAGCTATCCACTTTGACGTCCCTACCATCTTCCTGGTGGGTTCCATTGTGTCATACACACTCATTTTGGCCAGTCCGAAGTCCGTTAACTTCAAGTCAGCATAGCCCTCGCCACGCAGTCCTTCATGACGCCATGGAGCAACCAGGATGTTGGAGGATTTTAGATCACGATGAACCACTCCCTGCCCATGCAGGTACGCCATTCCCAAGGCCATCTGCAGCATCAGGCTAATCGCTGCAACGATTTGAAACGGCATGCTGCTGCCCTCGAGTGGCTGCATGTTCTTCTTTTGTTCCTGTATATACTCTGACAAACTCATCGGCATGAGCTCCATTACAAGAGAAGGTCGGGACCCTCCAGAGCAACAGCACAGAAGCTTCACAATGGAAGGGTGGTTGAGGTGTAACAAAGCACAGACCTCTTTCTCAAAATCCTCTTCTGACGCTCCCTCAAGAAACTCTTTTTGGGCACATGGTACCCCCAACCACTTCACTTCTGAAACTGCTCCAAATGCGCCTACTCCGATAATTCTTTCCATCTTTATATCCAGGCGGTCGACCTTGTAGAAAGATGGCACACAAGGAAGGTTTCGATCCAGACGAAATTTCCTGGAGTCGTTCTGCTCTCGCTCCATGAGGTAACTGGTTAACCGTTTTTCCTTCTCCCCGATACCTGCTTGTCTCGAGAGTTCTTCAAGCCTCGCCATTAAGTTTCTAGCATCGGCGCGGAAGTCCTCATCCGCCTCATCATCACGAATGGCGACATCAATTGATGGTTTGGGAATTCGAAAAGTACTGGCTAGTTCCTCGGAAATTTCATGAAAAGATTCCACACAGGCTTGAAGCTGCAGGGAGAATTCTTGAAATACTTGTCGACAATCACCATATAGGACAGCTGCCTCCAACCAGGATTCCTCACAACTGCACTTCTTCACAATTGCGTCAGCTCGTAATACTGTAACGTAGAATTCTTTGAACAAAGGGAGATATTTTTGTTGCTCAGAGCGAATGCATGTCACGTAGAAAAGGCTTGGTGCAAAAGCCTCGTATACTACTCTTAGGTTTCGCCACAGACGGGAGCACTGTATCTCATTGAGGACAACTGCTTTCGGCTCTCCGAAGATGCTCTTCTCTCCCTTCTCCACTATATCTGCCGCGACATTCAAGAACTCCAACATGGCTTATAATCACCATAAAACTACTGAAGTCAACCAGATCGCTCTGAAAACAATTTAAACTTGTAGCGACCGACCACCCTCCCGTGAGGTCGAATGAACTGCTCCAGCGCCGACGGTCTTCGAGGTTGCAAACATCACACGACGATTGAAAGCTCTAAGCAGCATCATACTGTATTGGCAACGACGACCTGCTCAAAGTTATCAACGTAGTACTTCAACAGTGGTACGGTTAAAGAGCTCTTCAAGACATGCGCATACTGACATACGTCAGCAGCGAAGCAGCATGAAGTATGAAGGGCAAAAATGTTCACCTCAATTCTTCTTCTAGTCATTGCACAAACATGCGCATCGTAGCATCTTTTCACATTCAGAAGAATGAGAGCTTTCCACTTTCAGACTACACCTTGAACCAGTCCTCAGAGTCCTAAAGCACGTGAAGGTAGACTGAAGACATGATGTAAGTTAGAAATCACACCTTAACAAGCGACCTGTAGGTTGAGGCATCTTCCACACTTCTTTCCTTTCTGAATGTGAAGGCAATTGTTAGTCGCAAGAAACGTCACCGCCGGCCATCAGTCCGCGGAAAAGTTTCATTGCTCACTTATATAACCATTCTCATCACGTGAGGCACCTCCCCGCACTACCTGCATCAAACCGACAGAAAACGGACAAACATTTCCCTTACGTCCGGGTTGCACAAAAAACGCCGGGGAAACCCCGCCACAGCCTTACATCCACGAACGCAGGGTTTCCAATCCGCAAATCCCCAAACAAGGCTGTTCAACACAATTTGCAGCCAAAGAATTCCCAGCCAAGAACGACGTGAGGGAGTCACTCCAGGGTTTGAGCGGGCACGACGGAGGACTCCGAAGGAAGAGTCGCCGTATACTGTACTTAGAAAGAAAAGAAAAACTAATGAATAAAGCATCCAAACCCGTCGTTGGCGTCACGCACAAGAACTGAATACCCTCACAATGTACAGTACAGTAGCTGACCTTCAGTTGGACTGTTGGACTGGATAAGTTCCTAAAACATGATTAATTGAATTGCCCTAAACTCCTGATAGCTTCGGTCGCCATGCGTGCAAAATTCTGTCGATGATACACTACGTACAGTACGCTGCTTCAGTGACAAGTAGTTCTGGAGCCTCTGAAGTTTGCCTCCGCCTATATATCTAGGTCCCACATACAAGACGGTGAGGCCCGAAACAATCAGGAGATGACACTAAATTAAAGCTGAACCGACTTTTCCCGAGAGAAGGCGATGAAGTGAGTCCATTAGTCTGCCTCAGTTGGGGACTTTGGATTGCAATAAGCTTAGACGTTTCGCAAGACTTGAGGTATTCGGATGCACACAAGGAAGAGGGCATATATATCTGGAAGGGAACTGCGATTGTCTGGCTAGGGTTAAGCCTTCACTTGCCTAGAGGGCAGCCTTGAAACAGGGTATGGCTTGCCTAAAGTTTGTGCGGTCCAGGCATGCAAAAATGGATAATAAATAGTGCTCTGACTTTGCAGTCTAAATGCAGTGCTTGGCAAGCAATATTCACTATTGAATTCCAAGAAAATCAATTCCTGTCAACAATTCTCTCAAAACCAAGTGTAAGGGGTCTTTTAAGGTTAACAAGACTTAACTTAATACCGTGTCGTTGCACGCACTAGCTCCTGACAGTCTCGAGATAGACCTTCAAATTTGAGATTATTTGTCATGATCGCTGGAGAAACATTCAACGTTCCATGTCGGCCAATTAATTTCGAGTTTAAGCAAGAGCTTGAGAATCTCGAGACTGTCAGTGTACGACTCCTTCATTGTCAAGAATTGTCGGTAATTTGATTTTAATGAGCAAGTTCGTGAGAAACAGCTTCCAGAATTTCTTTCAGGTGTAGCTTGTGTACTTTGAGCAACCTCAAACGTAGACACTTGTTCGTATAAACGCAGTGTAAAATACGAAGGTTCATAAGTTAGATGCTGCAGCAGGCCAGCCATTGAGACATCGGGATCATGGCGCAAAAGATGATCCCCTGTTTTTTCATGCGCGGCGGCACGTCCCGAGGAGCCTACTTTCTCCGCGACCATCTTCCCCGCGACAGAGAGACGCTGGACAAGGTGCTCCTGGCGGTGATGGGGTCGCCCGACTCCCGCCAGATTGACGGGCTAGGCGGGGCAACCGCAACGACAAGCAAAGTCGCCCTCCTCTCAATCTCCAACGAGCACGGCGTGGACATCGACTTCCAAGTAGCAGTGGTTTCGGTGACGACGGCCGTGGTGGACTGGGAGCCCTCCTGCGGCAACATCCTCGTCGGCGTCGGCCCTGTGGCCATCGAAATGGGCTTGATTCCCCGCATCGGCAATTCCGAAACCAAAATCAGGATCCGGATGCTCAACAACGGCGGCTTCGTGGAGGCCGTGGTGCAAACCCCCGGCGGCCATGTCACCTACGAGGGCTCCGCCGTCATTGATGGCGTCCCAGGGACGTCCGCTCCCATCGCGCTTCACTTCACAGACATCGTGGGATCCAAGTCGGCCGGCAAGCTTCTCCCCACCGGCCGTTTGCGCAACGTCGTGCACGGCGTGGAAGTCACCTGCATCGACTGCGCCGTGCCGATCGTCATCGCCGCCGCTTCCGCCATGGGGAAGACGGCGTACGAATCCAAAGCCGACCTCGATGCAGACGCGCCGTTCTTGAGTCGAGTTGAAGCAATTCGCCGAGCGGCAGGCGAATTGATGGGACTGGGCGACGTGTCGGGCCGCGTCATCCCCAAGATAGCGATCGTGGCCGAGCCCAGAGGACACGGGAGCCTCTCGGCGAGATACTTCGTCCCTGGCGCCACTCACGCGTCCTTAGCCGTGACGGGCGCCATCAGCATCAGCTGCAGCAGCATCCTCGAGGGGACGGTCGCATACGATGTGTCGGCCAAACAGGTCGGGCCGACGGAGCTTCACAACGTCATCATCGAGCATCCTTCAGGCGAGATTCCGATCATTCTCAATACGAAGAAGAAGACGCAAGCTGCCGAAATGGAAGTGTTCAGCGCCGGGGTCATTCGCACGGCGCGCTTGCTGTTCACTGGAATGGTGAGAGTTCCAAGAAATCTCGGTCTGGAGCGATTGGATGAACCCGAGAAGTACCGAGAGATGCACAAACAGTTTTGCCAACTCTTTCGGCCGTAGAGACACGCCCCAGTCGCGGTTCACGAATTCTTGCTCCAGCTGTTTGTAGCTCAGCACCAGCTTGCTGGGGTGCTTGTCCACTTCCGAAGCATCAGCATGGTGCCATATTGGCGTCTCCCAATCAAGGGCGACAGAGCTCACAACTGCAAGACTTCACTGTTTTTTTCCAGTTTAGAACCCACGCGATTCTGAGTTCCAGAATCGTGTCCCAGCGTGGATAGAGTTTTCAAATCGCCTTTGAGAACCGCCTCTTATTGCTGTACTCAAGGTCTGACACTCATAACATTTTCGAACGTAGGTAGCAGGAGAATTTGCTGTTTCGGCATGGACGAAAATTAAAGTCAAAGAAAAAAAAGTTAAATCATCCTCTGAAGGAATCAATATTTATTACAACTGAAAGATACTTTTTTTGAACATTACAGATACCTTTTGACTCCTATAAGTTCTTCATTTCTCCCCCCGCCATTTGATTCTTCCACCTTCTTCTTCATTTTCTCTCCATCATTCTAATAAATCCACTTAAGGTTCCACATGATTTTTTCAAAAAAAATGATCTCCATGCAACTTGGTCAGGAATGTTACCTCGCTACTGGAGTTCTTGCTCAATGTAACCTTTGCACTTTGCAAACTGGGCACACTGGGCACTTTGTGCATGATTATTTTTTCCTCTTGTAGAGTTTTAAAATGCAACACTGAAATCGCCATCTTCATGGGCCAGCTCTGACCATCCCTATCATAGCTACCATTTGGAATCACTTACTATTTATGACAATTGTCTAGTTTAGTTTCATGGACCATCCCTATCATAGCTCACCATTTCACATTCTCAACTGGTTCCTGCATCCACAACTGAGTAGTAATCTATCGAAAAGTACTGTTTGCGCCAATTAACTGTAGAACTGATTCCACAGGCTAATGGACAATGTGCCTGTAGATAGAATACAAATTTTTTTTGTTCCTAGCTCAAATTCTTTCAAACAATTGGTCGGCTTTCAGATTACTTGATGACGAAAAGTTGAATGAATCACTACAGTTGGGGTTTCAGTCGCTAAGGAAGAGGAGACAAGTTCTTCTCAAAACTACAGTGTGGAGGCACCCGTTTTTGTTCAATTTTTGGATAGACTGAGTCCTTGGATTCGACTCTCACATTTGAAGAGAGGTGATCGCATTAATGGTTTTTCTCTGAGCCATCCTCGCATGAGATGTTGCTGGTAATACAAATGTTAAAAAAAGCGCGATTATGTTGAAGCACTTCAGCAGTCTTAATTCGATTGTTCTGAATGAACAAGGGCTCTTGATCAATCCACATTTGGTACTAGCTGCACGTAATCGAAGGTAAGGGGCAAGTTGTGCCACGCTTCCTTGTTTAAATCCAGGGGCCGGAGAGAACTTTTCGCTGATCTTGGCGTCTTAGGAGACGGCTTATTAGATGACGATCTAGGCTTATTTTGGCTTCTTTCAGAAGACACATTTTCCTTGCCATTTTCCTGGGAGGTCGCAGTTGGAGTAGTAAATTGCGAGCATGAAGGCGAAATTTGCGGAAGGTAAGTATCGATTTTCCCAATGCAGAGTAGTAGTTGATGCAGCAGAATTTGGAATAAGGGATAAACCTGAAGGACCGTTGGACATTATTTAGTCAGCAAAAGCGGTCCTCAATCACAAGCATCTCCAAGGAGACCATCATTAGGGGTCTCATTCC
Source organism: Antitrichia curtipendula (assembly GCA_951230915.1). Classification (NCBI taxonomy): domain Eukaryota; kingdom Viridiplantae; phylum Streptophyta; class Bryopsida; order Hypnales; family Leucodontaceae; genus Antitrichia; species Antitrichia curtipendula. Next base: position 1,545,725 of record OX579638.1, on the reverse strand, counting down.
TGAACCTTAAGGTCCAAACAAGGACAGCGAGGAGAATCATTAGCTTTCCATCCGCACATCAGCTTCTCAAATTCCAGTGATACTATAACGGTAGTGAAGAAAACAGTGGCCACCTTCTTGAGTTCACGAAAGGTATGGTCCTGCAGTTGCTCAGGAAAGTTGTCTTTCACAAGCTCCAAAGCTCTGCAGGGAAAAGAAATCACCTCAGCACTCTTGCTCGCAAGTTATGTTTAAAAAAATAAGAGCAGGTCACGATAGCAGATCATTACATACCTTGGGTGCTGACACAAAAGAGTGTAGCATCGGACAACTTGGAATATTAGTCGACGCGAGAAATCTTGAACCACGCCGAGAATAGCGGCCTTGGATTAACAGTCAACATTGAGTCCACCATCAGGACGTGCAATTAGCCTGCTACCTTACCGAGTGAGGACCATTTGGGAGTCAAAACAAGCCCTTCGTTTTCATACATGAAGTGCAAAAATTGCATATTATTAAAAAAATCCGCACCAGACATGAGAGCATTTTTACGATATCCATAACGAAGTTGCAATCCGGTCTGCAAATAACTCCAAGGGCCACTTCATCATGGAGAATCGACTCCAGAATGGACATTGCAATCTGCAGATTGAAGTCACCTGCTTAGTTTTTATAGGAAACGTGCATTCAATCTGAAATGTAGCATCAACCAAGAGAGATCGTTTGAGATATATTAACCAGTTTAGAGAGTCTGCTCCCAATCTCAATGGCGTGAAGGCAGGCTTGAACAATATCGGATTCAAGGGCCCATTGTATGACCTCTCGTTCGCAGTACTGCACCATCAGATTTTGCAAATGGTTTGGATGCCTTTTCATGATGGATTAAAATAGCCAAGCAGAAAACTGCGGACTTAAGCTGTGGTCACCTTGCAAGTAATGTCGATGACTGATAACGATATTGCTCGAACATTCTCGTACACCTCTTCGGTAAAAGTTGAGAGGATGAAAGGTAGAAGGAAGTTTGGAATTTTGGCTGCGACCAAGAATGACCAATGATAGTTGGATTATCAGTAAATTGAAATAGTTGAGGATTCCTTAAAGGTTTACAAATTTCAAACTAGCGGGAAGGATGTATGGCAACTCGGATTCGCCAGAGCCTCTGCACCGCGCTCCCGTGAGATCTTAAACAACTCTAGGGGAACGAATTCTTTGAAAGCTCACATTTGTATTTATAAGAATGGAAGTGACCTTCATATGACCCTTCGAACAGTGGTTTAATATCTACCTCGCACAAATGGGATGCGTGTTTCATCGCTAGAAGCTATACTCTGTACTTGGTCAACTCAACCCACGAATGCTTCAGAGGTTGCAGAAAATATTCTTATTTTCTTTCCTCAAATGAAATCACATGTATGGAATCACGTGAAAATTAGGTGGAAATAGAAGTACATGCATCTTAACATGCATATATTTCTGAACTACAATGAGGTCTCGATCCCGTCCCAGGAGGTAAAGCCAACCTCCCATGACCAAACCAATGCAGGAGTAAATAAGACCGAAGTGATATCACCTGAAAACATGTTAAGACGTTCGCGAGGCGTTTAGATCCTCTGATGCTGAGATCGCCCGCAAAGATCCTCTCAAAGACTGAGGTTACTTCCTGCAGCCCCCAACAGATGTAAATTTCTTTGCCATTAGGGTAGCAACGTTATTATACCGACCACTGTAAGAAATAAGTAATGATGTCATGTACATAGAACAATATAGAGCAAAGACCGGAATAAATTGGAGTATTTCTGCAATGTGATACTACCGTTTACACAACATGATCAGATGAAAAAATGTTCTCAAATCTCATTCTCATGCCTTACGAACTTGATCACTTGATTCTAAGTGCCTATTTCATTAAGGTCTGAACTTAATCTGATAGATAAAGAAAAGCAGTAGGATAAGCCTTGTCCATCGGATGCAAGTACGAGATAACCAAATCGTTAGGCAAACTCGATAGATGATAATAACTTCACAGAATTCTGGTTCAAATAATGTCTGATTTTTTCCATGCCTCAGCTGCAAAGAGGATTCTGATCACCTGGATGAGAATTGCTAGCGTGCTACACGAGAAGTAGAGCTGATAAGCTGCGGTGCGGTAGAAGCGATTATCCTTTTCCCTCCTCTGCAAAAAACATCATCAAATAGCATCCAAGGAGAGATTAAAGCCATTTCCAGTCATTTTGCAACCTGCAATTACGTCTCTCATCCAAGGCAGTGAGTAGCCCCCGGGGAAACTTGGAGTAATTGTTAGGAATCTTAGTCAGCCGTTCAACTGCGAGATAACAAGGACTCTTAAGTATTTGGTGAATGAAATTGTCTCTTCTTCTTTCTCCGGTAATGTTAAAGAGGCATTCAGGATTATCAACACCCGGAAACGAGGCTCTCTGCACAAGAGTGGATAGAAATTTCAAGGACATCCGCACCAAGCACTTCTCCAAAAATTTCATGAAAAAATGGGTCGAATCCACACGAAACCTCGATCAGGTGTCCACTTAAGCACCGCAATGCATTTTCGCGCTTTTCAGTGTCTAACAGCTCCAGTATTATTTCCGCCAGTCCCATAGGTTTCTTCATCAAATTATTTCTATGCCGACGGCCTCCTCTTCTCTTAGCCTTCATCTGCTCATTTAAACCTACAACTCACGTGAGCGAGATGGCATCAGACTGCTGCGCCCGAATTTTGTTCGACAATTACAGAGGATATATGCCGTTTCTAAGTCCTCCGTAATTGAAAAACAACTAGGTCACGGCAAGCACTGCAGAGGCATCATATAGAAGTGTGCTTAAAGCGGTGTTTTCAATATCGGTCGAATTTACAAGTGCAGGCGTAGTGTAAGTGCTCCTCCAAAATCGTAATGGATTAAATATGTGCTACTGAGCATGCGTATAGAACTCTTAAATCTGATTACCTTTGATTACTAAATTTTAGATAGTGATTTTAGTAAGCGATTTATTTAAGCATTCCAAGGAAAAAAACTCTACGAGTAGCATCAGCTTGGACATAAGCACACATTATACCTCTGCGTTGGCAAGCACAGATTAGCGAAGTTGTTGCACAACTGCGGCATCTAATTAAGTATTCATGAAGCCGGGCCACTCTGAATGCCCGCTATCATACGCCAGGTAGACTCTTAACCTTCCAACAGTGGCTGCTCATAGGGAAGCAGTGCTTGTCACTAACGGCATGCATGAAAACACTCTTCAACAAACTTCTCAAATTAGCGATACCTTCCGGTGCAAAATTCTCAGCAATATCATCGTAGTTACCGCTGGCGTTCTCGTAGGATCCGACCAAAGCCATCCTCCCATCGCTCAGCTCCTCTTCGCGGTGGTCATCAAAGATTTCAGAAGCGGATTCTAATACAGGCCTGCCTGCATCTGCCGAAGTGCAATCCTGGCCATGGCTTTTGTCGAACAGGCCATGGTCGAAGTAAGTAGGATCCTCCATTCTGGCACTGTCGATCACGCCATGGCCGCTCATGCGCGCACTCTGCAATGCCGTGATCATGCCGTCGGCGTCTTCGAAAGCGGAATTCCGAAGGTGCTGGAAGATGTCATAGGTAGACATAAGCGAGCAGATTGCAACGGATCCGCAGGCTTCGTCTTCAGAGGTCACCTGCTGCATCCATTGAGTGTAGTCGAAGCGGCTAAGATCAAACAGTTTATCCAAATCTAAATCGCACGATTCCATGGCCTGATGCTCTAAACGCACCGATGATTTATCAAACTGTCGCCAAATGGCGCAGCATCCAAGTCGTGAATGGGAAGGTGTGGCCGGCCAGCTTCTTCGCCTTCGTCAATAGTCTCTCGCACATGCGGCTCCGGAGCCGTCTGGAGCCAACGAAGTGGATGAAACTCGTTCGGAGATGCCGCAGCAGCCGGCTCCGCTCAAAGCTCCCAGAAAATCAGAGCCGGCATCAGCCAAGTCGAAGCGAAGAGAGAAAGGTAACAGTGTTCACGTGCGGGGTTCACCCCTGGTAAGTTTGCGACTACAAAGCAGGGACGCCGGAGACTCACTCCAGGGACTGCGAGGGCTTCTATCCAGGGACTCCAGGGACTGCAAGGGCTTCTCTCCAGGGCTGCGAGGCTTCACTCCAGGGACTCTCTAGAGACAGCAAGTCTTCACGGAGAGCACTGAGGTTTAGGGCAACTTCAGAGTTTAGTTTTGTATTAGTTTTGAATTTTTTTTTGAATTCTTTCTCCAAAGATTTGGATGACCAACCCGGGCTTCTTGGCAAACATGATACTTGAGAATGAGGAAAGTGAGGAATATTTGTCAGAGGGGGAGTTTGAGGGGGACAGTTCTGAGGACTCTATAGACACTCCAACGGAGGTGCCGCCAAACGCTACTGCCACTCCATCCTCGGCATTACCCACGAGTGCTCCAATTTCCACACATCGTGAATGGGGTAATGCCGAGACACAATACTTGTTGGACATGTTGAGGGAGTACATTGTGGAGTTGGGACGGCAGTCTTTCCGGGCCAAAGATTGGGCTACAATGCGTACCCGTTTGGTTGCTCAGTTCCCGTTGGAGGCAAGTCGGCAAGGGGTGCATCTGAAGGACAAGTGGACCAAAATGCGACAGCATTACTACCGTCACAAGAAGATGTACAACGTCTCTGGGGACAACTCTGGGCTTGCTAGGTGGACATGGTATAATGCCATGGATGCTATGTTGAGTGAGACGGCAAAGGCCAATGGTGTTCCTAGCGCAAATGATCAAGGGGCACCTGTCATGGGCACTGAGCCTACCCAAGAGGACGTTGACGTCAACAATGCAGCAATTCGTGCCGGTAATTTACCAGGAGTTCAAGGAGCACCCGTAAAACATCGGAAGCTCAACACTGAGATGGCGAGTGCATTGGATCGCTTCACCGAATCGTCAACTCGTATTGAGCAAATGAAGATGGAGACTGCGATTCAGCTTCAAAGAGACAACAAGAAGTTCGAATTGGATGTTCTGCAGGCAACACAAGCTTCTCAGGAGCGTGTAGCTGCTTTATTTGCAGATGTCATTCGTAGTCAGAGGGCAGGAAAGGATCATGTACAAGAGTAAAAAAATTGTATGGACTTCTAAATATGCAATAAAAAATATATATATTTTTGTTGCAATTCTTGGTATTTTTTTATATTCCATAGTGTACATGTTCATTTATAACCAACATTACATTTCTCATTTCAACAATTCATTTACAAGTGTCACTGAAATTGTTGTTGTATAAATTTCTTTCACTTACTTTCATAATCATAACACCCTCCTGATTAAACATTATAATCTTTCAATCCATTGGTGATGCAGTTGTGCTATTTTTTTCTGTGTGATTTCTAACATGCCTAGTTTGCAGACCTTTATATAGATGAGGTTCAATCCAATGAATTGTAAGAGTAAAATAATTTTCTTCAAATTGAATGAACTAAAAAATTTCAAAAACCATAATCAATTAGAAAGAGAGGAACCATGAAAGCTATGAAATATGTGTACTCCATAAAATAAAAAAATAGTACAATCACACAGAACGATGAAATCATATAAAAAAAAAGAAGAACAATGAACTGAAATTCAAAAAATACAAAAATACTATAAACATAAAAAAATACCTACATACTAGGGTTGCTTGCTAACCAAGCTCCGTATAAAGCCCTACGCATACATTCCCCAGCAAGTTTTGCGCCATCTCCATCATTCGGCAAACGTTATGCTCCACGATGTCGGCCAGCATATGGGTCCGCTCTTTGTCCAAGAATCTCTGGTGCAGGAAGTCTTTCACCATGCAGCTCGCAATAGTTATGTAGCACGCAACAAGCAATCGTGACAGGCCCGCACTTGTCAACATTGCCACCAAAGCTCTTTAGAATCCTCCACCGATTCTTTAGAGCGCCAAATGCATGCTCGATGACAACCCTCCCTGAATTGATAGAAGCATCGAACCTCTTCTGATCACGAAATGCCGGGTTCGCTGGCTTGTAATTTTTCAGAAGATAAGGGCGGCTTGGGTATGCCGTATCTCCAATCAAGTATGGTTGTACTTGTACACCTCTGACCACAATAGTAGGATTTGATAAAATCCGACGTACATGCAAATCTTCGTATAAAGAGGACCAACGGAATTGCCCTGCAATGTGGACCCCACCTGGCTGCCCTACACAAACATTCCAAAAGATTCTATCCATATCGCAAACCCCCTGCAATACAACACTGTGGAACTTCTTTCTATTAAAGAAATCTGCAGCGACGGGTGTGATGTGGCTACTTGGGCGTCGAGAAAGAGGAATGTGGGTCCCGTCTATGGCTCCACAAATGTTTGGCAATCCCGTAGAATTTCTGAATCTCTCCATGATGTCATACAGTCTCTCCCTAGTCGGTGTGTGAATGTATGTAGTAAAAAGACCTTGGTTTCGACTACTGAGTACTCTACAAACTCTATCCGTATACTTACAAATTGTAGATGCACCACATCCATACAAGTCATTCATCTTTTCACATGAATGACCACAAGCTAATCGATAAATTACCAATTTCACCTGTTTGTGAATTGGTATGGGGGCCCGAACAAAATAAGGCGCACGAGATTGTAAAAATGGGGTCAACTCTAATACCAATTGTTCAAACGCCAAAAATGACATTCGAAATGTATCAAAATATTTTTTATCGAGCATGTCATGGGACGTATGCCAAACATCGTCTTCTACGACATCGTGGTACACATATTGACGAGGCTCAATCCACCAAAAACGTCCATCAAAGTGTTGGAGCCATGCCGCAACAACTACGAACGGCAACGCTGCTGCACCTGCAGACAATTCTAGAAGATCTACCGATGGCGGAAGACGCCTTCGCCGAGGTACAATTGCCAGAAAAATGAAAAAGAAAGCTAGAAGAAGTAAATTTGCTTCATCTTCATCCAGTGCCATGGTTCACTACGTACACAAACTACTAGAGAAACCGCTTGAAAAACAAGTAAGGTTCTCCCGTATTTAAACTTTCCGGAGAGACTCAAAAAACCTCCAAGGCGGTGTGAAAACAACCATTATTAAATATCCGTATTATTAGTTTGTAGGATTATTTAAAATAAAAATTAATATTATATATGACAATGACAAGGGGTGAAGGTTAGTGACGCATGCATTATTAGAGAAATTATTAGTCATGGCCATAAATTCCCACCTAAATTTGGAAATTAGTCAACAAATTTCGAATTATTAAGCATGGCCATTAATACTTATCTAAACCGCTAGCATTATTGTAAGACTTTAGAATTATTGAGCGTTCCATTAAGACTTACTAAAGCATTAGCATTATTGAAAGCCTTGAATTATTGGACTCACCTAAACCACCACCATTAATTGCCTTTGTCCTTAGTTTTAAAACAAAAGAGAACCAAAAAAAGTGGAGTTACCATGCCCTGGAGGCATGGCATCAGGCTTTGCAAAGCCTCTTGTGCGTTGCAACCTCCGGTGCCACTGCTTTGCCGCATCTACCTCGGGGAATTCCCGAAAGTACCCCCTCCCAGCTCGCCACCTGTCCTGGCCAGATTCTCATCCCCAGCAGCCGGCACTGCTGGGTGCCGCATGTGCGAGGGACTAATAGAGCTAGGGAGGATTGACCATAACATTCATGAGCTGTGAGAGCAGCTGCCTTGCCTCTGACGGAATGATGTGGTATATTCCACATCATTCCATCCAAAGGATGAAATGGTGTGGAATATTCCACACCCCACATTAGCTAATAAGCCACGCGTCGGAATTTGTCAGTGTGTAAGGAGCTGAGTTAGTGGGTAGGAAATTAGCAAGGCTAAGGGCATCTCCACCGGTTCACGTTAAATTGGACACGCCAAACAGTGAATGTCGTGTGTCAGGGGAGAGGAAGGCCCCTCCTTGTTGCCAGGCGACTCCACAAATTTCAGATTCCAATGCAAAATTTGAAAATAAACGTTGACTGTTAAACACCGTAGTTGAAAGCACCCATAGCTTGCGCACAGCATTGATGAACATTCTTGTGGCCAATAACTTGATTGGTTGGGGTAGATTGTGCCCACAAATTGAGGTCCTTCCTGCCAAATATAGCCAACGCCAAACATGGGAGGGCCTTGTAGCTTGCAGTGTAGCAAGCGATTTTTGGAGAGGCCGGTTACAAAATCTCTCGAAATTCGCAACTAGTGGGTCCTTGTTTTGCTTGAGGCCACGGGAAACCCTTTGAAGGGACTGTTTACAGTGAACCGGTGGAGATGCTCTAATGAATTTTGATGTAGTCTAACACCTTGAAGGAAGTGCATTGAATTTTGTAATGCTTACATTTATTTTTGGCCCTCAATTAGACATCAATGACATATCCATGACATAGCCGACTCCAAGAAAGCACTCCTTTTGACATAGTTTAGCTTCCCAAGAAGGCAACTGAATCCACTGGCAGGTACCTGGATGCATTTCGTGGATGAAGACTTCAGAGAGGCAAAGGCAGCCTCTCTGAAGGCTCTTCAATGTTATGACCCCTGCAAAAAACACTGGAATTTTTTATTTGCCGCATACAATAAAATTTTCAAATGTTGAATTCATATTTGCAATCGGAGGTCCCAAATTAGGTAAGAGACATGATGAAATACTAAATTTAAGTAACACAAAATAGGGGGCAATTTTTACATTTATCCTTAGATGGGGCAATACAGGGGGCAATTCTCCCTGGCCCGTCCATACGGGTAGTTACACCTCCTCTGACCCTTGGACGATTCTCAGAGATTGGATGCGTGGTATAGGTGTGTGGTTTTCCTTGACTTGTGGTGCTTTCAACCTCCAAGGATTTTGAAGTGTCACTCTTCTCCTCCAAAGGTGAAAAAATGGGTTGGAGTATGGTTTTCTTTGACAATTTTTCACTCCGCCTGAAATGCTTTCACTGCTTGCTTAACGCGCTCAAACTTATGTCTAAGTTTTTCACTCCTAGTTTTGTCCGACTTTAGTGTTTCCTATGCCGCCTACATTTTGCTCCGCCTAACAGTGAATCTCATTCTCCAACAAAATTTTCATGTTCAAAAGGGGTGTCACACCTTCTTCTTACTCAATTGGTTCTCCATTGACTCCTCTTTTTTCTCACCAACTTTGCATTCTTCAAGAAAATTTACTTCTCGGAGGAAGTGTGACTATCCCTAATGGCACTCGCGCACACAAATGAGAGGATGGCCAATGGTATGTTGTACAGTTGCCTCTTCATCCACCAAGAGCATCGGCAAACTTGCCCCCCAACTTACAAATGCGTCGGTAACCAATTTTAGAGAACTCACAACCAGACCATGATTTTAGAACCCAATGCATTTACAAAACACATATCCATTATCAATCCTTTAATGTCCCTTACTCAATTGGGTCCCACATCTACATCTATCCAAGATTTGTGGGTTAAAATGTTGAACATTTGATTATAGGAGAATCAATCAAGAAAGGAATAATATCAGGTATGTATATCTCTTAATATATAAAAGTTACAAACATTACTTCCCTACAGCTAAATAAATAAATAAAACATTAGAAGCTCTATCTTATATTTACAAAAAAAATCCATCATTTGTCCATCATATCCACATCATTGGTGTGGATATGTATGTATTATGTATGTATTCAAAATTTTATATCTATATTCTATATCCATATTTTGTGTCCTAAAGCACCAAACCCTAATTATTAGATGGTCAAGATCATTTGTGTGAGGACCAACCAATGACTATATTTTTTCATCTGATCATCTGATCAACGATGTGGAGTGGTGACATTTTATTTTTTTTAAATATCAACAACTATGATTTTTTCATTTGAGGGGATTGCAAGAGCAAGAATTGACATACATCTTTTAGGTGCATAGGCATAGTCATCCAATGTGCAAAAGCCTCAATCAACTAACTTAGAGTCGAGTATCCTTCTCTAATTTTTTTGTATTATTTTTTTAAGTCCATGGTTTCAATTACTAATATCAACTCAAGGTGTCACAAAAAGATATGGAATAATTAATTAGCATTGTATCAACAATTGTATCTACTTTTATATTTGCATATATGCTTGTATGTAACTACATAAATGTAAATATTCCTATTTATCTATGTCTATATAAATATAAATATCCCTATGTATCCATATTCGTACTTTTGTTTTTATTTGTATCCACATTTGTACCAATATATGACAAACTTGCCTAGGTAGACCATTCATTCTCATACTAAATTTTACTAAGCTAACCCCTCTCTTCTTAATAGCTTGTATTGGATGGTGTTTTTCAAGAGATAGTGAACATCCAATGTATGATTGGATTGATGATTTGTGTATGTAGTGGTACAATCACTCTTGTAAGGCATAAAAAAAACTCTCATTTGAATTCATTTTTTTGAGGTGACGTAAAAAACAAGGTGAAATTAAGGATGACCTATATTTTTGCCTTCCAATATCTATATCTCTTTATGTAGACTTCTACTATTTGATTTTATATTAAAAAAATTATTATACAAGTAAAATAAATTTAAACAAACTCAAGATACAATTTTTCTTTTAAATTATAGAATGCATTCATTTACAAGGCAAAAATAAAAAAATAAGGGGGCCTTATCCAATTACAAAAATTACAATATTAGCTTTACTACTCAAAAAAATAGTACAATATAATATATCTTAGACTAACTAATTTGAATTTTTGTAACTTTAGTGCATCAGTGTTGTACCTTCTAATAGGATTAATCAAAGTAGTGACTAAGGCTTGTCGCTTTGGTTGTCTAAATCCTCTCATAAGAGTAGAAAAATCACCTAAGCAGTTAACAAATAGATAGAAGCATTACATGAAATTTCAATATTGTGAAGGGTTATGAGTTCCCTAGAGTTTCTAGACTGTGAAAACTTTGCTGCAACAACAAGGTGACATGGCAATGTGACTGCCACATCAGATATTAAAAAATGATAATGTTTATATACATACATATATATATATATATAGCTTTTTATTATTTTATTATTATTTTATATTCTGACCAACATTGATTGGTTAATAGGAACGGGAACAAGCCTAAAACGGCCCTCAAGAGTCAAGACCTTCCAAAACACATCTAATGATTTCAAATGGATATAAAAGTAAAATCTTATCCGTACTAGAATAAATTATATTTAATTTTAATTCATATTATATATATGATACTATTAAAAGAATTTAAAAAATAAATGACTAAAGTTTTTAAGTAATAAATGACTAGAACTAAAACATTACCTTCATTTTATAATACAATTTTTTTTTTTGGGTGGTATTGAAATAGTAATTGAACATGGATTAGGTAATGTTTTTCAACACAATTTACAATTAAATCATTCTTTGTACTAGGAAAATTATCTTTAGAATTGCCAAAATGTTGACAATTTTTGTTAGTAGAAATTGAAGAATGACCACGGAGTTGCAATGCTCCTACCTTAAAGGAAGAGTTTAAAGATTTTGAACCTTTCACAAAACAATGAAATTATTCTATAATGAAAACCAATAAAACTAATCAATTTTTAATATAAAAAAATAAATTGTTTTTACAATGCAATTCGGTTATTGACTTCATTAACATCAAGTTATTATAAAATCTTGAGTTTTTATAATTTTTTTTATCAATAAGGTAATTGATAAATTAATTAACATTCTTGTCCTTCATATCATTTGTTGAGCTTAGAAACAAGAAAAAATTATCTTCAAAATTAAAATTACATTTGAAATACGCTTCTAAAGGATACAAATAATTTGAGGTAAAAAATAAAATCAAAATAGACTAGCATCATAGGACAAGGAAAACATTATTTCATTGGCAATTCTTGATGTTAAGAAATATTTAATACCATAGACCACCAAGTTATATTTACCTCAACAATACTATTTATCAAAGGCACTCCATTTGCCTATATTAGTTATGCCATATATCAATGAGTTTAACTATTTTAGATCAAAATATAGTCATAATTGGTCTTTTTGTCATTTTATTTTATTTATGAATTTATTATTAAAATATTTATTTAATTATAATTTTATGCACTACTGAGATACGGTCATATGGTATGCAAATTAATGAACGTATAACCATGACCTCTAAATGTAAAGCTCACCTACTCTCAATGAAATTCAATTTTATAGAACTAATAGAAGGGACAACCAAGCATTAAATATGGAAAGTATGTTTTAGAATTTTAGGATTTAGCATTATCTTGTTTTATGATTTGTAACAAATTCATAAATCTTTCCTTCTTTAGTGTTATAGAATGCTTCATTTTAGATCCTAATTGAGTACAACTCAAAAGGATCCAATCATTGAGAATATGTTGGATGAAATGAAAATAGAACTTTCTAATAGAAATAATGTTTTTTACCACTACCATAGTTTAGTGTGGCTAGACATGATCTTTCTTATAACAATGCTCAAATTTTGTACTGCCTAATTCATAACCTATGAATTTGCAATGGGCTTTTCCATTGATCCAAAAACAAATAAATAAATTAGTGAAGTTAAGGATGAAATTTGAATATTAATATGGATGAAGAATGCTCCTCATGGATGAAATGTTGCTACTAGCATACAGTTGGACGAGGCTTGCCACAATTCAAAAACCATACTTTTACATCACTATGTATCAATAGTGTACATTTCAAATGTACTATATTTATACATAGTGGCTACAAAGTGGCACAAATAATCAAAGGATACAGTCTTACTTTAGAGCATTGCCACCATAAGGAGGCCAAATCCCCGTGGCATTGCCCACATGATAGGTTCTGGATAGCTAGTGCATCCAACAAGCAAGGAACCAAATAGTGTGGGCTAGTGCTTAGGGACAATGCAATTCTTGGGTACTTCATCTAATACTGCTAAGGTAGGAGGTTCTAAAACTACCGAGGCTCTAAAATGGTCTACTTCCTCAAATGTACACTTTTTGTACATGTTTCTTTTTTTTAACCTTCAGCAATGTACAAAGGGTGTACATTTTAGGAGGTGGTCCATTTTAGGGCCTTTTGCCATTTCAACTTCAAAGTTTCATAAGTTATTCCACAAACCTCCAAAAAATATGAAACGACTTGGATAAGATGCCAATTCTACTTGTCTTTCAAGGAAAGTTTACTGAAAAATATTTCAAGAAGCTTCACCTCCCCATAATTCAGTTTCATCTCTTAGGTGTGCCATTTAAGGACCTCCTACCTTATAGACTACAGAATCCACAGATACACAGATTTGCTGGTAAAATCAAGACAACTCTGGGCTCGATGAAATCTGCCGTGTGCACCGGAAGCTGAGGTACGAGAGACGATAGTGGTAGTCACAGTCCCTCCAAGGATTGTCCGCTTCTCGGAGATTGGACACATGGTTTTGTGTGACTGGTTTCCTGTCGTTCGGGGATTGCTCAACCTTGGAGGTTCACGCTGTGCCGTTCTTCTCCTCCGCAAGTGAAGAAAGGAACTGCAAATGGCATTTTCTCCAACAAAATTTCACCTTCTGCTCCGTGATTGGTTTGCCGTGGTTGCCATGGTGCTGTGCTAGTGAACCTTCTCGGAGATTTCATTTTTGCTGCAAAAGGGGTGTCACAACCCCTCCACAAAACAGGGGTCCCCATTGACTCCCCATTTCATGAGCCTGAAGAAATTTCTCAGAGAAAATCTCAACCTCGGAGGGGTTGTGACTACCCCTGATATTTGCACGCCCGGCTACAGAAAGCTGGGTTCCAGCTCCACGGTGGGGTGGTACAAATAAGGCCGGCCCCTGGCCTGCTCAGTATACGGGGTAGGGGTGGCGATGCTCTTAACCCTAATTCAAAGGTGCGGATCATTGACACAGCCCGTCTGGAATCCTCTCTGAGAATCTTTTGAATTCATCAAGCCTGCTGTTGATATGAATTGTACCATTCACGGTGCTGATATTGCTATTCTCTTACGGGGACGATTATCTTGTGACTTTTGTTTTAGTGCTGAGATAAAACCGATTGCCCTAATTTCCGTTTCGAGCTTTGCTGTTGTCTCGAGCATCCGTGTTCCTTCATTTAGTTTCTCTTTGAATTGTAGGCGCTGGTTTCAGCTTTTTTGACTCCTCGTCTATTGACATTTCCTGTTGCAGAATTGGTGGCGGTCGCTGCTTCCAGTCCGGAAGAATTTACTATATTGCCACAATTAGGTTATTGGCCGCTCCACCGATGGATAAAAGGGTGCAAAATTTGCTATGCAGAGGCATGTGGCATTCAGTCATGCCTGGCCAAAAACGACTTTCAGATGGCGAAGTAAGTGTCGATCGAGGGGTTGTTCGTTGCTTGATTGACGATCACCTTTCATAATTGAAATTATCATAGTTTACTGCACATCCAATCGCTGAACATCAGGGCTTATCCTAGAGAGTCGGATTACATTCTCTCTCATCGTACTGGCATGAGATCCTTTTTTCCCCAATTGAATTTTTAAATTATGCGATGGCTGCCTCTCGCCCTTCCGGTACTCGTGATGGCAATAGTGTGAATCTTACTGCTTACGTGAGAGATATTTCTTTATGTATGCAGATGTCGCAACAGCATATTAGAGTTGCAGGACTGCTGTAAGCATGTGCAGTACAAGACGAAGCACTGTGCATCTGTCACGGGAATTCTCGCCATGACAAAGAAGAAACCAGAAAAACAGCAGCAGACAAGACCAACTTGACCGGTACTAAAATTCATTTCTTCAATCCTTTCAAATTCCTGAATTCACAATGCCAGGGTTACAAAGTGCTTTTACGGGTTAGGCTGAGCGTGACCATGTTTTCATAATTGCATAGTTCAATTATGTTGGTCTGAGAGAAGTTTATACACCATAACATTGGTCATCGAAAAACAATCAAGTTTTACTTGGTTTCCAAAACAGCTAAATTCTTGAATGAGAAAGACTTCAAACTTTATGGTGAGGGCAAGTACCTCGAATTTGGGGCTCAGTGTCGCGCAGGACTCCAAATGGAAAGAAGGAACAAATTCTTGCAGCCGGTTAAAGATGTGCATTCAAAGATTCCGTCTTTTCGTAAGCCTGTGAGCAAATTAACGAAGTTTACGATTCGAATGGATAGTAAAATTTACTCAAAACGGCAACACGCAGTTTAAAAAAACAAAAACAAAAAACGGCAACACGCAGTTTAAAAAAACAAAAACAAAAAACGGCAACACGCCAACAACTCTGGGCAACAACACAACCTTGACCCTCGGAAATGGTGTCGTCACAAACTAACTTAGAGAGAGTTAATTCAATAATTCATAAGTCCAGTGGATTCGTGGAATGGCCTCGCAGCGTGACGCGCATGGTAAGGTACATGCCCGTGCACAGCCCGCCGAGGCGAGTGTCCTGAAAGATCACACTTATTGGTGGGGCCAGTAGATGAAGCTGAATTTGCGGGGACAGTTTGGCTGTTAATAAGCAACTACAGTTGTTTAGTGGGATTGGATGTGAAATCTACGTCACTGATTGCGAGAAGCTCGGCGCTATTATCTGGAGTGGTTGCTCCACCAGTCCATCCGCTGATCTGCAATGCCGCTTCGGGCAAGTTACTCCACGCTTGCCGTCTGTTGCCGACGTCCAAGGAAGTTCGCCCAGATGGTCTTATATCTGACGAGACATCACATCTTTAGGCTCTTAGCAACGAGAGTAGCCAGATTTGGCATTTCTCATCAATACTCATCGCAGTGCCGAGCTGCCACGTTTCCTAATCTCGCAGGTTCGTCGCTGCTTCCTGCCCAATTTCAAACTCCGTGATTGAATGTGCGCGAGGCATGCGCATTAATTTGCTTTACAAAGTGTTTGTTTCAGTTCAAATTTTGTTAAATATTACCAGGCTCCGTCAATCAGTCCGTCCATGATTGACTGCTCTGATTTGGCAGTCATTGCCTTATTTATATTTACTATGCTCTTGTTAGAGCATCCGGAAGCTGAGGAATGAATTCCAACCTCATCGCCGAGTGCATAATAGTCGTTTGAGGACGACGAGGATGGTTGGGATGGAGCTAGTGGAGGGACTGAACTTGGCAAGACCTAAATTGCAGTCTCATTTACAGTGTTTCAAATATCTTAATAATTACTTTACAGGTGCTGGCGTTACTTTACGGTGTCTTGTCAATAATCTAAGAGGGAGTTCGTTATGACCACACAAGCAATTCTTTCATATATCGTTGAATATTGCAGAACAAGTCATCCAAACTGTGTGCTGGCGTTAGACCAGTCGACGTTTATCCTCTGGGAATCTATTTTTACTTAATAATTCTGCTCTGTTTCCAAATGGATTCAGATGCCACTGGAGGAGTGGATTATTTGTTGTGTTCAGGTGCACTCTGATAATTTAGTCCACTCCGTCCTGGACGAAATAACAACTTCACTGAGTAGGGTTTTTAAGGGGATCCATACTAATTAATTGACATTACACACTATATAAATATCTATTTTTGTTGTACATCAATAGTTACTGAAGTGTCTGGGGGCTGTACATCATGTTTCAAACATCTACAGTTTTCCACAATAAGTCCCTTTAATTTTTTATCCCCTTAATACCCCTATTCAGTGTTGAACCAAATGATGACCTGTGCCTGCTCCAGTGGGCCGGATTCGGAGCAGTACTTGCCGGACTTGTAGCGACGCTACAGTAACTTGCGAGGATGATGACTTGCGCGCTTGGAACCGACGCAGCCGTTCTCATTTCGGTGCAGACCAGCCAAGCAACGACGCAACTCTCGTTCGTCGTTATGGCAGCGCTTTCACCGCCAACAATCTCGCTGCTGCCGTTGCTTTCCCCCATCGTCCACCCACTCTCCCTCTCTCCTTCAACATAAGTGCTCCAATTGCGGGCCCCCATCTTCAGGTTTCATCTGCTCGGCCCATCGCATGTAATCCTCTCACATCTCAGTTGCAATCCGAGGTTACCAGCAGTTCTGAAGATGGCAGGCATGAAAACGTCGTTCGTCGTGCTGCTTGGGTTGTGCTTGTTCGTCTGTGTCGTCCATGGTGTCTCAGTTGCCCAGCCTGATGATGCTTGGCAGTTTTCAGTGGAAGAGGGGAACCCCGTTGACGACAAGCAGGGAGGAGGCCATCTGGTGCCTGACAATGGCTTCCGGTACAGATTCGAACAAACCGACGGCGGGGCGACTACCAGCTCCGACCAATTCTCCGAGAACATCTTCTCTGATGTGCCGGAGCAGACTGAGGAAAGCAGCTTCGGTGACGAGTCGTACGTCTACGACGCCAGGTCGCAGGACAATGCTGCCCCCTACGACTACACCAACAGCCAATTCTCGACTCAGCAGGATGAGCCTGCGTCCACATCGTACGCGGTTGGTGTTCCGGAAGAGAGGGATTCTCGCCCTGATTACGTTTACGATGCGAGCGCTGGGGATGCTGCATCATTTACCACCCTTGACACGCAAGGAGGCTCAGACGACCAGACAGTGAATGATGAGGCTGCCTCTTTCACTACCCATTCTGGTCATGATCAGGTCCCTGCCGTTGGGCATGGTGGTCCCGTCTCATTCTATACTCCCGCTAGCAATGCTGATGGAGCTTTCCACTTCTATGACCCGAGAACTGAGGACGAGAAGAAGGCGACCTCCATCTTGGATGCAGATGACCCTGCCCAGTCGTTCGCGCAGCACCACGATGCGAGCAGTGACTCCACCAGTGGGTCGACGGAATCCATTTTCGCGTCTACCAAGGCCCCTCTAGGCACACATGGCTGCCCCAACACGTGAGTTTCCATCCGTTAGGAAAGTGCCATCTCTTTCTTTAGAAAAGTGCCATCTCTTTCTTTAGAAAAGTGCCATCTCTTTCTTTAGAAAAGTGCCATCTTCTCTCTACCTGTGGATTCGGCCCATTCGGCCCATTGATAGGCACTTGCGACATTTTCTTTCAATGCCGATCAGAAATATTGTGTGTTTTTGTTTCGAAGAAACCATTGTTGGTTGTAAATCTCCTCCGGAAGGTGAATTGGTATGGTGTACCTTCATTGTGATATAAATTGCTATGTCGAAACTCCTCAAGTCTTGAGGTCCCTGCAATTTATGTGACGTCTTCACGACTATGATATTTCGACTGTCCTAATGGTAGGTGTTCTCTGTATGAATGCAGGTACTGGGCCAACCACATCAAGCAGTGGCCGAAGGAATTGAAGATCACCACCCCTATCTGCAAAGCTTTCGGAGGACTGAATCTGAGGAAGAATCTCGAAATCATCTATGGGACCACCACAGTTTACCAAGCTTTGTTGGACACGCGAGCGGGTCCTTACAGCAAGCTTTTGCGCAACGCCGTAGCCGCCTTGCTGAACGCGTACGCGAAGCCTGCTTACACTCACAAGCCCGCAGAGGTTTCCAAGCTTTTCCACTCCGCCTTGGCCTCCAAGACCGCGGCAGCTGCGCAGGCGCAGAAGTTCGAGAACGAGAATCACGCCTTCGGGGACAGTGAGTGCAAGTAGATGTGAGATTTCTGATGGTACCTACATTGATTATTACTAGTAATACAGGTGAGGACTCGTTGAATTCTTTAGGATCCGTGAGCGATGAGTAAGTTAGGGAGTCAACCAAGATGCAGGTTGTTTACAAGGCCGCACGGGTGACTCACGTGACGCTCGTCCTTTGTGATCGGTTCTAACGGAGCGTTGATTGATGCCCGTTCACTCATAAATGCAGCCCACTTCGTTGGCTTCCTTATTCTTTTTGAGTTGTGTCGCTCTCACCCTCTGCCATGCTGCATTTGTGATTGATATCCGGAGTTGCACATAAGTTGCAACCGGTTAGTACTCTGAATTTGTGATGGGAGACTTGAGGATTTCTCCAGATGTTTGGCTGTCTATCACTGCTTCAGAAATGGACTCGGTAATGTAGAATTACAAGTTCGTTGTGAAATGCCAAACCATGCTTGTGTCGATTTCGGATGTTTTTTTCCGTAACAAATTTCTTCTCTCACTACTTAATCAAACAGAAACGGAACCGGATAGATTTCGTTGGTCATGACTGAATGGAAATGGACGATTTTGACGTTCAAAAATTCATGAATCGTAACCATGTCATCCCCAAAACAATTTCTCGTTCCATCTACCCATGTATTTTGGAAATTGGGTACCTGGGAAAAGGCTGAATTGTAGAGACGGAGTCTTTTGGTGCGAAAAGGTTGAAACTTAAAAGACGGAGGTCCGAAAGGAGAAATTTCACACTGCTACAGTGCTATTTCGTCGTTCAGCGTACATTAGTTATCTTGCTTGGCAGTGATTACGAAGCTTGATGGTCAGTTTCATTAAAATGGCAGTATTGCTGACATTTGGTGCATTTACAGTTTAGAATGGCTGTTCTGAAATCTATACCTGTCCTAGATGTTTCAAAATGCCCATTATGTGGCCGGTTCCTTCTCAATCAAAATCGTCAGCCCAAACAAACAATTTCATCCAAGTGGCCAAGTATCTTAGCCCCCACCTTTGAACCCGACTGGCGAGATTTATGGCTCAAGGAGCGCTCATGCCACATTTAACTATTTTTGGACTTTCAAAGGGTCCAAAATTAATAATAGAAAAAAAAATGGTCATTTGGAAATAATGCAAAACATCAAGAGATCTATGTAAAACACTAGGAAATCATTACAAAACATCTGAAGATCTATACAAACAACTGGAGATCTCCAGATGTTATTATCTGGAGATTTTTTAGTGTTTTGTCCAAAATTCACATAAAAGTCCAAAAATAGTTAAATGTGGCATGCTCTCAGAAGGAAGTTGCTTTTATGTAGTCTACCTGGCACAATGCAGTTGCGGTTCACTCTTGGAGGACCCAAATTAATCCGGGCCTGGATATCTCCTACAATTGTTGCTCGATCAGGGCTGATGAAACGCCCATCCATAGATTTTACTATTGTCATAAAGCCCGAGAAGTTTGGGACTGTGCCCAATCTATTATGCATTAACTACAATAAAACCAGTGTTTTATGACTGCAAAATATGACTGCAATGAGTCATAAAATCAAAAAATATGACTAGCTGCAGAAATCATTGTAGATGACTGCAACATGACTGACATGAAACATTACCGACGAGTCGCTTCGGACATCAATCATATTGGTAGTCATATTTTTTGGGGGGTATAATTATCTATAATTAGCCATATTTTGCCAACAAGGCGTATACTTTGACTATCTTTGAGGGCTTGATTTTTTGTTGAGTTGTCCGGGCAAACAAAAATAAATCCTACATGGTATGTAACTCCATGTGGTCATTTTTTTGGCTGACGTGGAACATGACTGCGGTCAGTCATATTTTGGATGACATGAAATATGACTGCGGTCAGTCATATTTTGGCTAATGTAGCATATGACTGCGGTCAGTCATATTTTGGCTGACGTGGCATATGACTGCGGTCAGTCATATTTTGGCTGACGTGGCATATGACTGCGGTCAATCATATTTTGGTTAACATGAAATATGACTACGGTTAGTTATATTTTGGCTAATGTGACATTTTACTTTGTATAGTCATATTTTTTGTAGATGTGGAATATGACTCTTGCTAGTCATATTTTTGAATGATGTGGAATATGACTCTTGTGAGTCATATTTTACTAATGTAAAATATGACTCTTATGAGTCATATTTTGGTTGATGAGGTAGTTCATATGGATGTTATTGGTAGTTTATGACTAATTGCAATCATATTTTGGAAAATACAAAATCATATTTTGGAAAAGACTCCATGTAGTTAAAAATGAATACATATGATTTTAGAGACATACAAGAGATAATCATATTGGAAAAGGAAAATGTAAGAAGGAAAGCAACTCTCTTCATTGACATTTATTAGTCACCAATACAAAACATATACACCACAATGAGTCATTCACAAAATCCAATAAGACCTATATTCCTTACAATAATGTGAAGATGGCTCTATTGGGTTGC
Organism: Antitrichia curtipendula; assembly: GCA_951230915.1. Taxonomy (NCBI): domain Eukaryota; kingdom Viridiplantae; phylum Streptophyta; class Bryopsida; order Hypnales; family Leucodontaceae; genus Antitrichia; species Antitrichia curtipendula. Next base: position 1,524,783 of record OX579638.1, on the reverse strand, counting down.
AAGTAGCCTCCAGTGATTTTGTTTCAACTTTTGGTGTCTGCATAAACAATTAAAAAAATGGGAGGTTAATTTTTAGTGAATGAACAACAAATCTCAACCTTCAAAGGCTTACAACAACACAAAATATGTAACTCAAGTTTAGGGTAGGAAAAATAAGAATGATGATGGAGAAAACAAGAAGAAAAAATAAACAAGTATTAAGAGATAACAACAAGCAAGAGTTAAGATGCAACAAAAAACAAGAAGCAACAACTAAGATACAATAAGAAACAAGAAGCAACAACTAAGACACAACAAGAAGCAACAATTAAGACATAACAAAAAACAACAAGAAACAACTAAGATACAACAAGAAACAACAAGAAACAACTAAGATACAACAAGAAACAACAAGAAACAACAAAGATACAACAAAGATACAACAAGAAACAATTAAGATACAACAAGAAACAACTAAGATACAACAAGAAACAACTAAGATACAACAAGAAACAACTAAGATACAACAAGAAACAACTAAGATACAACAAGAAACAACTAAGATACAACAAGAAACAACAAGAAACAAGAGTTAAGATGCAACAAAAAGAAACAAGAAGCAAAAATTAAAAAGCAACAAGAAGAAACAAAAAACAAGAACTAAAAAGAAGAAAGAGTTAAAATGCTAAAGAAAGAAAGAGTTTAGATGCAACAACAAGAAACAAGAAGCATGATTAGAACTAAGAAGCAACAAGAAAGAAGAGTTAAGATGCAACAAAAAACAACAACTAAGAAGCAATAACAAGTATGAGCTAGGAGACAATAAAAGGCAAGGAAGAAGGGCAAAAGAAGTGGCAGCTAGGGTTTCAAAATCCTAAAAAAGTGGTGACTAGGTTTCAAAATCTTAAAAAATAAGTGAGTAGGGTTTCAAAATCTTAAACAATGGCTTGTCCAATTTTTTTTTGAATTGCCCGTATTTTTCTTGAGTTGCCCAAAACAAAAAAAATGTCACTACATCACAAAGTTCTTTTGTCACGAATTGTCACTAGTAATCGTACGATTATCGTCGGGCATTGCTTTCATGTTACATTCATTCATTAAAAAATATTATTACAACACGATATTTCCATTCAAGATTACAATGTGGTTCAAGCATGTTATTCATATTTGAATTTGAAATGTTGAAGTTGTACGATAACTATGTGTAACAAAATCTGTATGACTTTAGTGTTTTAGTGATGGGTGACTGATATCGTGCAACATTAGCGCTTATTTTAGACATATAAAATTAGTGCAATAATCATACAACATCATGTCTGTGCATAGTTATTGTACTAGCATTGCATTTTTTTATCTTTCACGATTTTAGTACTAAGTCAATTGAAAAGCAGGAATTGTGTTCAAAGTAAAAAATCAGACCTCAATTAGGCATAGTAGAATAAATATTTAAGAAAAACTTTGAACTAAAACAAGTTGTAAAATTAAGTTGAGTTTCATTTCCAAAAATCCGTTTCACATTTCAATATTCCACTCAAAAGTTATGGACAAGTTTCAACGAGGATGTTTAAAAATGTCAAAAACAATTCCTTTCAAACGCCTCTCTGAAATTTGTCTGATATAATTTTTGATTGGAGGCTTGAAATCTCAAACCGATTTTTAGAGATGAAACTTAACCTGATTTACCAACTTTTTTTAGTTTGAAGTTTTTTCCAAAAAGCTAATATACTATGCCTAAATGAGGTCTGAAATTTTAGTCTTAACTCAATTCCTACGTTTCGACAATGAGTAGTGCAACTCTCATTTTCTAAGTATCCCATATCGTTTGAGTGCTCACTGGATGGATTTCAAAATAAAAGAGATCTCTCCACCCACCCGTCTCACCAATTTCCAGTCAAGTGGTTCCTTCACTACGTCTCCAAGTTTCTTGGCGGCCTACTAATGGATCCAACTGAAGCTAGAATTTGATGGCCATTAAATTATATACAACTAATCAAGTCATGATAAATAAAATTCAAGAAATTTAATGATGTAAAAAATTATTGTTAATTAGATTGGTGATCTTCATTGACAATAATTTTTTAAACATTGATACCGGGTAATAAGTTTTATTGCAATGCAAATGGCAGTGACATTATTGTCATGGATTTTTCGTGTATGTCAACACACAGAAAATGCACAGCAAAGATAATAAATTTTCATGCATAAATTGTATCTTTTGCGCACTTGTGATGATTGTAAAGAAGTTACATAGTTAATACTGAATACAAAGTAGTACCAATTTTTTGCAGCAATCGTGTGCATTGTAACGATGCGATAAGTTGTAAATTATTGTACGCACCCATGAAATAACAGTAACCATGCAATATTCATTGTCAATTTGTAGGTTCTAAACTTTGTGATGTACCATGAAAATATGACTAACAATATGACTTAGCGTTCCCCAAACATGTTCCCTATATTCCCTATAAAGTACTTTGGTATTTCTAATGGTTGTATATTGTATACTTGTGAAGTAGAAAGTCCAAAAATGACTGACAGTCATATTTTGCAGTCATATTTTTCCTCAAGGTGTTGGCTTTCAAGAATATGACTGCAACCAGTCGTCAATCATCTTCAGTCATATTTTTGCAGTCATAAAATATCGGTTTCCTTGTAGTGATTACTTGCAGGATGACCACCCTGTGATGGGGACCCCGTGTGAGATTCGAACCAACTCTCTGCATCTTTGGCTCTTCACTGCCCCATCAGTTTCATGACTTTAGAATCATTTGGTCCTTCTTGCGAGGTTCCTCGCTTTGGTTAATTTGGATTACTAGGAATCAAAAAGTGTTTGCGCATACACTCTAGCCAAGTGGCCTCCTCCAACAAGCTCTCTGGGACTCTCTCCTAGACTTAGGCAGAGCGGCGTGTCTTAAGTCCAAAGGTCGTCTAAGCTCAATCCTCACCAAGCGCCTTCCATTCGGCTCAAATTTGATAACATTTGGCTCCGCTCCAAATTGTTAGCCTCGAGGGAGGGTAACATCATCAGGTAGCAAGAATGTGATCCTCCTAGTTGTAGTTTTTCTAGGGTTTTCGCTCCCTCTCTTTGTTTCCTTTTGCTCTTTTTCTCTTCATTGTCCAGCCTCCCGGCTTGGCTGTCTTGTAATGTGGTGTTTTTTTAATGCAGTGGATCTCCCATTTGTTCAAAAAAAATAAAAAATAAAAAAATGCCCATTATGAACTCTATACCAGTCCTAGATGGTCAAAATGGTGCAATAATATCGCCATTTTAATGAAATTGACCATCTTATCAATTGTTCTAATTTCAACGAGAGGCCTCTCATGCTTCTCTCCGTTGGTTTAGCGTGGTGGGTTGTTAGCTCGTGGTGTTGTGTTTTAGTCGCTTGTTAGGTTCGTTTTATTGAGTTGTTGAAAAGTAAAACATTAATGCTGAGGACTTGTCCTTTGGTTTTGTGTTTTGTTCCTTTTATCAATAGGAATTGTCCATTTGTTTTAAAAAATAAAAATAAATAAAAAAGCTTGTCAATTGTGTCAAAAGGAAACTACTCAAAAATTTAGGCAAGAGCTGGATCTAGTAAAATTAGAAAATTAATTAAGATTGTATGTTAGGATAAACCTTACATTGGGAAATATTAATCTCTATATGCCTAAGGTCTTTCTTGAGTTTCTAGGAATTTGCTCCAAATTGAACAAAAAGCTAACATTTTGATAAGCCTTTATCAATTCAAAAAAAGAATTGTAACCATACAAATTCAAACTAGACATGTTAGAAATCACATTGGAAAAGAAAATACAACAATATCACTTATGGATTGAAAGATTATAATGTTTGATCATGAGGGTGTTAAAATTGTGAAAGTGTATTGAAGTCTTTCAATCCTCTTTTTTACATGTCAAATCTGAGAAGTTGGTCACCAAAATAAATATGAAGATAAAGTGTCTAACATGCATAACTTCAATCAATTTATGACTTTTCAAAATCTACTCTACAATTTTTTTTAAATATATTTCTAATCTGATTTTTTCTCCAAGATCTAGTGTATATGAGGCTCATTTTTAAGAACCCTCAACACTATGGAAAGTCAAGATTGCAATGAACACCCTTGCACAAAATGTCGAATAGAAAAATCATAATCGAGCATTTTCAAGATTCTTAAGTCCGCATTCCACCTTTAACCCGGAAAGGTTTTTGATTATATTTTCATCAAAAATGCTCCAAATTGCCATTTCTAGTACAAGAACCAAAATTTAGAAGGAAAAAAACATTTTTGGACACATGTAACCATCGAATCTTGTAGTACATTGGTTTGAAAAGATGTGGAAAAAAATTCAGAGACTTCCACCATGTAAATTGCTAAATATTAGCATTTGAAGTGACAAAAAACCTTTTTGGGGCCTTGCAAAAAACAAGGCAGCTGCACTTCACAAGGTCACATTTACATGAAAAAATGTCCACAATGGTGGTGCTTCTTTGGATTCATTCTTTAAGGCAAGTTGGTTACTTACCTGAAAATTTTCATATCATTTAGAATTGTATAACATATAGGAAAAAAATAGTAAGTAGAAAGAAGTAGAGAATGATTCAAAATACAAAATTGTTAACAATTTAGTTATAAAAAATAAAAAAAGGCCAATCCAAATGATTGTAATGTTGTAATAAATTCTACACGTAATTTTTTTATTTTATTCCCCAAAATATTGAAAATTGAGTTAAGTAAAGGACCTCAAAAATTATTTTAGAATAGAAATTCCATTGCTACTTGCAAACTAAAACTCCTCATAAGTTTCATCTCATTAATCAAAATGGAATGATTCAAAGCTTTTCCATGTTATACATATAAATCTATAAAACCAATTTTAAAATTTTAATTCTTAAGAAAATGATTTTTATAGAATTTTTTTTAGTTGTTTAGGCTGGTCGCCGAGCAGTGAAAACTATATATTATACACTAACTTTTTAGCCATGTAGTCTAAAGTTATGAAAATTGTTAAGCCTTAAAGCTCCTCCTTGGATACATGTTGTGTGAAATTTTTTTTTTAAATTTAAAAAAAAATTGCATTTGTAGTGAGCTGCCCAAAATTGCTATGAATGTTGTCAAAAAACATAGTTTAGAACTTCAGGGGTTAATATACAATGTTTGTAGAAATGATGATCAAACTTTGTAGTCAATGACTATAGCAATGTTGGCATCTGAGTTACTATTACTCTTGTTACACTTTCACTCTTTAGTATGCTCTATTTTCCACTATATGCTAAATAGTGAAATTAGATTGCCTCCTCACTAATTACTGTCCATTTGACACTATATAAATATTAATTGTTATTGTACAAGAGTGCACTACTTGTAAATGAGATATTGTTGAAATTGGGACTCATGAACCTCAATGTGTACAAATGAAAATATCATTGTAGAAATATTTGTTGACTCTGATGGCTTGTAAAATAACTTCCTTGTGGTAAGGCAACTTAATTACTTTCACTATTTAGTGTAGAGTGCTTGAATAATTAGGGTTCATGGTACTCCAAGAAAGTTACTTTACAAGTTATCAAAGTCTACAAATATTTCTATTTGTACACATGGAGGTTCACAAGTTGCAATTACAACATTACCTAATTCAAAAGTAGTGCATTCTTATACAATAATAACTAATGTGTATGTATATAGTGTCAAATGTTGAGAAACTAGTGAGGGGCAACCTAATTCCACTATTTAATGTAGAATAATAATTTATGCACATGGTACTTAACCCTTAAATGATGAGCTGGTCATCGTGGAAATCATATGTTTGGATATTGTGTAAATTGTTGGCTTAAAAAAATGAAAAAGCACTCATTGGAAGACAAACTAGTGTAGAAGATCTTCCCTTTCTACACAAAATTTGGAGGACAAATAGTTGCACTTTTGTCCTATATGAAGAGATTATTTGTCATTTGTCGTTTATGGGTTAATACAACAATGTGGATCATGCATCCAATCCTAGTTCAGTTTACAGAGCAATGAGGCTATTCAATATGATCATTTTGTCAACAAAAAAAAAAGCCAGGAGCCCTCAATTCCTGTTTTTTGCAATATGATCAATTTGACCTCAAATCATATTGTCATATAGTGGTCAATAAATAAGTTATAGCCCAAAGGCCTCACTGTCTCGTTGCAAACAAGCTCCAAAATCCACATATTAATTTCAAACAACACCTGAAATCGCACAAATAAGAAATTCAACATGGTTCCCATTATTATATTGGAAAACTTTTTGTGGAGTCCTCTTTGTAATGAAAAGGAGATTATAGATTCTCTTAGAATACATTTTTGGACATTGTATGAATAAATTATAAATTTTCAAAGTGCTAAAAGTAGGTGTTTCTAAAAGTGATCATAGACTCTCATGAACAGTGAGAGTACATTTTAGGCAAGAATTTGTAATGTGTGATTTTAGATAGTGTGTGTTTGTAGGTGTAGTTACCTTTTAGCCTATTGTTTAGTTTGTTTGTGCGTACCTCCCTTTGCCCAACCACTTGTGGTTGGTTGAACGGTATCATCTTGTTATAGCTTTGTACATATAGCTCAGTTTTGGAAATAAGTAGGGGAAATTTGGATCATGTCTAAATTTTTTTAAATTGTACAACTATTTTTGAAAATTTGAAATTTTTTTATTGTTGCTAATTCTGAATATCCAAAAATTATTTTTGAGAAAATTTAGAAAAAGTAACACATTTATGCATGAATAGAAAAAATCAATCTCAAAATAGGAGTGTCTAAATTTTTTTTTAAAGCAAAGTGCCCAAAGTCAAGAAATCCAAATCAAGCTGCCAAATTGTTGAACTACGAAAACTAAATTATTTTGGCAACAAGGTGCCAAAACTAACCTACGAGTACGGTATTGGCAATGGAATTTTGTTTCATTTGTTTTAGAAAAACAAAAAACAAAAACAATACAATACAATAGTACATTGGGGCCTCAACCAAAATATAAGGTAGCATGCTCTAAAAGGGATCATTTTACAGGTTGTTCCGCCTTTTTCATAGGCTTTTGTAGGCTGTAAGATTTTTTTCTTATTTTTCAGATAAAGATAAACGGATTCGGCATCTAATAGAAGTGGTTTCATAATTTTTCAAGCAATATTGAATTAGTTATGATTTGTCAAAAAAAATCAGTCCTAGGCACCTATTTATGGCATTAGGTTTAGCAAAATAAGCACATATGCAACCTATAAAGGAAGATGGGGAAAACAAGCATAAGTATAGGGATTTGCAATAAGTAACAAGCAAAGGTCCTTGAAGTGACCATACTTGTATCCAATCAAATTTCAAATTTTGCATTCTCCAAATAAAGTAGTTGGCTTGTCAAATTCTTATTTAAATACATAAATGCCCACCTATCACTACATTTAAAAATGAACCCAAGCACACGCTTTACCATCCACATTAAACCTTAAAGCGATCTTTGACACACTTTAAGCTGCTCCCACTTTATCTTTAGCCCCTTAAAAGTCTATCACATCTCCATTTTCAGATTATTTGAGGTTCATTTTATACTTAATTATAAGGTCCATTTGAAGAGGATGAGCGCTTTTAGAGCATACTTTTATAATATGTTTCTATCAACACTCCTCAACAATCCTAGGTACGGGCATGGACCCTTGACATCACTAACCTAGTAAAATAATTCAAGTCAGTCTTCTTGAGTCAGTCTTCTTGAGTCAAACTTCTTCTTTGCATTTAACATATGACCGGGGTCAATGGGAGCCGTTGCATGGGTTGACAACATCGAAGGCATCATTGCATGGGTTGGGTGGAGATAGGAGAACACTTGTCAATTTTTCATGAGGAGTACAATAGTTTAATTATAAACTAAGTAGGTCTCTTTTGAGGAGTCGTAGGAGATTCTTATAGAGTTCAAATTTTCACTACACTAATGTAAGTGTATTTAATCCATATGATTTGCACAAAAGCCTTCAATACGCTATTAATATCAATAGTCAACTTTGCAGATTACTTTAGTTCAAAAAATAATTATAGTGACTTTCTAGTTTTTCATCTTCATTGCCTATGTAGATGATCTATACTCAAACCTCTTTATTATAACCTTTTCTACAATGACAATGACATTCTAGAATACCTTGTAGACTTTAGTTGCCGTACGATCGTTGATTTTTGTACACATCATTCATTGTCACGCATTCAAACTCTAGCACGCCCATCGAAAAAGTTGGAACTCCAAGCGGTCAAATTAATTTTACAAGTTTGTATGGGATACCATGTATGGCAACAACATAGTTGGTTCCTCAAATGCAAATTATATACTGAAATATGACAAGACATACACCATTACACTGAGAATTCAACAAAATAAGAACCTTCCATTTTGTTACGCAATTGACTCACGCAACACGATTTTCAAAGTCAGTGGCTCTACTTCCGTGATTCTTCTGGAGGCTTCTCAAAGTCAGTGTCTCCTTACTTCAAATTGGACACAGCATGATTCCAAGTCCATGGCAGGACCTGCAACGTGATTTGGGAGGGAGGTCAAACACTGACTTGGCACATAAGTTAGCATGATTTCTTCATTTTTTGATTCATTTTTGAAAAAGTACCAAGGTCACCAGGATCATTCAATTGCTGAACCAATAGAGTAAACCAGCCCATCACTGTCCACTGCCCAATTTTGTTTCCCTACTTTTGGCCCCAATTACGTTCATTGCAACATCATTTTTATGACAATTTCAGTGCATTAATGCCCAAAAGGGTAATGTGTCAATTCTTCATTGGTGGGAACTTAAGTGGCAATAGATACGTGTTAAGATAGCAATGGATTGTTTATGGGACGTTTTTGACCCCCCACTCTGTGGACAGTTGTGTAATTTTAGGATAGACCACTTCAAAAATTCACAAAAAATGCAATTTTAGATCAGAACATTCTAATTTCACTTGGGTTTGATTCATCAAACAAGAACACAACTCTGAAAAATATGTGCCCCTCTTGGAATTGGCCCCAAGATACTCAAATTCCAAATTCAGGTGGTAGTAGGCTTGTCTATCTTGTAAAGTCAAATCTCTCCATTCCTTGTAGGTGTAGAGAAACGGACCAATTGTGGGTGCACCCTAGGGGGTTCGGTGTAAGGTAGCTACACCTAAAATGGATCACTCCTCAAAATTGTCCTCTATTTTTTAAGGAAAAATGAATAGGGAGGATACCCAAAATGGTGCACATTATAAAGACAAGAGTCATGTGGAGTTGGGGACCATTTTGAATAGTATGCAACTCTATTTATAGTACTATGGAGGTGTCACTTTTACAAGTGGTTGATTTGGGATATGTTTTTTTGTTGTTTTAACTTCTTCTCTATAACATGCTTTGATACTATTAGTGTCATTTCTTCATGGACATCAAATGGATTTAGGCATGATCTATATGATACTTTTAGCACCTTGCACTTTGCATCTTTGAAAATTTGTAACTAATTCACAATGCCTCCAAATATTATGGATCTGCTTGGATTTTGATTCATAGTCCTTCATCAATGTGCAAAAATTGTTGTTCATTTTCCAAGAGCATATTACTTATGCTATAGAGCTTATTTTTGTGATTTTAGGTGTAATTACCTTTAGGTAGTTGATGCTGAAGTTGGTAACGAAATTGAAAATTGCAGAGGGGCTCGTACTGTGAGGAAATCCCAAAGAATCATGTTGTGCTAATTTGGTAACAAAACTTGCAAATTGGCTAGTGGATAGTTGCAAGAAACACCTCCCAATTTTGACTCAAACGGGAGTACTAAAGTACTATGATTTTTGGAATAAGTTTTCTTTAAATGAAATAAAATATGGATAATTTGTAAAGCATTCAAAATAGTATATGTGTTAAATTTTAAGCCTAAAAAATTTATCTCTAAAATTTATGCACAAAAAAGAGTGATGGAAAATGCAAGAAAATAAATACTTTGGAAATTGGTCAAGGGAGACATCCATTTGGGGGCAATTTAAAAGTAGAAATATTTTTTTTAATTAGAAAAAATTATTCAATGTCTACAACTACCACATATACCTTTATTTCAAATTTCATAGAAAACAAACATAAAACACAAAAGTTATGAGCAACAAACCACCAATCTAAGGCTATAGGGACAAAAATAGGACAAGAGATTCTTGCAACTTTCCTAGTATGGTTTAGGGTAAACCAGCCTATGACAAAAAAAATATTTGGTTTGCCTTGTTGACATTTATGAAAAATTTAGTTTTTTTTTCTGTATGAAGACAAATATGAAAAATAGAGAGCAATTGAACTTTTAATTTATTGACAAAGTATAAACTTGTTATGAATTTTTGATGTGTGTTGCTCAGATGCTCAGTTGGCCCAAAATACTCTCTAAACCACCAAAACGGATACTCATAATGGTCATTGTGTCACCTAAAGTGGTCACAGTATTTCCTAACATAGCCACAATGTTTCTAACATGGCTATGCCATAAAGGAATTAAAAAATTAGTACTTGTAATAAATTCACATTAATAAAGTAGAAGTTTCTAAATCAATCACTAATAACTCCATTGCATCAACCAAGGCATTGATTTTGGCCACTAATCAACCTAATGAAGTCCTAATCTCATTTATTACCAAAAGTCTGCCATGGGTTGATGTAAGACTATAATTGGTGGTTTTTTAGATGTGCATTGGGCAATTTGCTTGTCATAGGCTGGTTTACCTTAGTATTTTCAAAAAAGCTAGAAGAATTGTAGTATGATTTAGTACTTTAAAGAAAGTTAGAAGCATTGTATCATTGCTTGTGATTGGTGAACCCTAGGTATTTCACTATACCTTGTAATCCATACATATATGCATTAAATTTTTTTATTTTGGAGGCTATTTAGCTATTATTTCACAATAGTTATGCCCTTGTTTTTTACTACTTCTACTTTTTGTCCATTACAAATATCTTTTGCGGTAGTTTTTGTTGAATGAATTGTTTGTAATTGACAATTTAAGAAAATTCCAGTAGTGTATTATAGTTATTATTAGAATTAGTTTTTCCTTGTGTCCAAGCCAAATTCAAATAGAGTTTTTTTACACCCTACGATAGTTAAGACTAAAATTTAAAGCATTTAAAAATGTTCCTATAGTAATTCAAAAATTTATACGTGGATTTAATTAGGGTTGATTAGTACAACATGTATACTCTAATTATTGTTGAACACAATCTACACAATCATACATCAAACAATTCATACACATGAATCATACATGTACAATAGGAGAAAAAATCACAAAAATTAAAAAACCCACAAGTAGTATTATATTGGCTAAGCTTGACTTATGCAACACGTCCTTGAAAATCGATTGCCACATATCTAAATTGGAGCAAATGAATAGATAATAACCCAAATTGAAATGTTGTTAACTAATTTGTCTATATGTAAATGGAAAATGGATGTTTTTCTTTTATGTGTATTTGACATTAAATGTGGATGAGTTGATGTATACAATAGTGACAAAAGTTTGTAGTCATGCTAGAATGGATTGGATCTAATGACACATAGCATTTTTGTTTTAGATCATTTTTGTACCTTCTACATGTGTGAGAAACTTTGGTATGGTCATGTATTCTACTTCTAAGGTGCCGTATTTGAACATGATAAAGTTCAAAGTTTAACCTTGTAAGGACAAGTTGGTAGTTAACAAAATCATCCTTTTTGATATAGTGTGAATCATCTACTTAAAAAAAACAAAAAAAATTCATGGAGGTCAAACTATTGTGCCTAACCTCCCCTTTTGGCACAAATTTTTAAGGATCAACATATGTACTTTTGTCTTACATAGAAGAATTTTTTATCATCTGTTGGATCACTTTGATTTGCAACATCCTTACAAGGTTAAAATGACATCTATAAACTTGCAACTAAACAATACTTTCAAAAAAGCTACAAAAATTATATCGTGCCCAATTATTTATTAACAAACTTGCAAATTGAAAAGGAGCTAGTGCTATAAGGAAACCTAGAAGAATCATGTTGAATGTGCTCAATTTGATAACAAACTTGCAAATTGCCTATTGTTTAGTACTTTGAGAAAAGTTAGAAGAATTAGAGTCAATTGTAAATGTCTCCCCATTTTGCAACGACGCTAGCATGTGAGCATGTGAGCGTGAGCCTATGAGCGGTGAGCAGGGATTGTGTGAGCCTAGAGCCTAGAAATTTTGAACATGATGTAATTTCTAATTCTTTTGGTTAAATAATTAAAAGATTGATGTTTTTTCAACAAAATTTATTATATTTAGAAAGATATAACCTATTACCATGGGATCCATGACTGTGGATTTAAGATCTAAAAGCTTGAGAAGTTGATACTATTGCATGTTTTGAAAATTATATCATATTCTAAAAGGTCATTTCAGGGTGGATTGATCAAGTGAGAGTACAAATAATTTTGAATCAATTCTAAGGATGAGAGGAAGACAAATTCAATGAAAATATCCGGATGTTTTGTATTGAACTCCCATTGTTTTGCATTATCTCCAGATGTTTGTATTTTTTTTTCCAATGACTAGTATTAATTTTGGACTCTCAAAAGTCTAGAAGTAGTTAAATGTGGCATAATGACAGTCCCGTTCATGCTTCTATAATGAAAATAAGTATAAAATGGAAAATTGCAAAGTATGATGTTAATCATGTTATGGACCTTTTGGTTATGATTAGTCTTGGATGAAAGCGTAATAATAGTGACACTAAATTTAGGGCACAAAAGGAAGTTCACCTTAATTCTTTTTTTTGGTAACATTCCTTACACTTTTCCACTGATTGTGGTGATTTTCAGTGGGTACATTATTGCCTTGGCAAACTTGCTTGCCATTCCAAATGGAGGAGATTCCTTCAACATGTGCTAGTTGAGGATGAGTCTACAATATAGGTTCAAATATCCTAGAAGAAGTGAATAAACATCAAAATGACATCGGATCGATGGACAATAGGTAGAGTCCAACTTCTTCAAGCTCAATGATTTCAGTATGGGTAAAGAGTGGCATGAAGAAGAATAGGCCAAACCTTGGGGATCTTGGGTTGGGTAAAAACATGTAAAAGCTTAGATTCCATAATGTATCATGCTATTTGATTTATACAAAACCAAAAATTGTCTTGGTTTGAATTGTTGTGCCTTTATACTCATGCTTTTGTCCTTTGTTAATAAGGGCAACAATGGATTTTCCATGCCTAACAATCAATAGCTTGCATTTGACATGTGTATACTTCTAAATGATGTGATATCGTTTCCTTGACTTGTATGAAATTCTCGCTATGTGTCATTCCAAAATATTGCAATCCGTTTCCACTATAAATTAGTTATAGGACATGACCATGTTAAAATCCTCAACTATAGTCCCAAGTTGCACTCTAGCAATGACTGATCTAGTTTGAACCCAAGGATGAGAGAAGATGACCTTGTTGGGGTGATGAGAATCACCTTCAAAATTAATCAAAATATCCAATTTTTTTTATTGGACCTAAATATCTCTTCCACCTCTAAATGCGGAATTTGAATGCAAATGTCTTCCACTTCAGGCATCTCACTAGGGCCTCTATGATTTTCTTTCCATCTCCAAATGTCATAACTGTCTTCAGTTTCAAATTCTTTTTAGAGGGACCTTTTTAAAAGGGGCCCCGCAAAAATAATTCCTATAGTTTGTTATTTGCTTGAAGGCTCAAATCCAATCTAATGATATCAAAAGTTCCAAAATTTTGTGTGCTTTTCCATGTTTGTTGCCCAATGGAACAAGCAAGTACTTTCACAATCTACCATTGGAATAGATGGATCCCTTGACCTGTACACAATGCAAATTGCATTAACCCCTAAAGGACCAAGCTTTGTTTTTCGGCAATATAGAGATTTTGGGCAGCTCACTACAAATGGAGTTTTTATTTATTTTTTCTGAAATTTTCACACAACTTGGGGACAAGGTTTGTTTTTAAGAGCCAACAATTTTCATAACTTTTGACTATATGGTTAAAAAGTTATTGTATGATATGCAAGGTTTTTCACCATGCGGACAATTTGGTCAAATTAGAAAAAAACACTTTTTTCAGAAATAAAAATTTGAAATTAGTTTTCTAGATTTATATGTACGTGGAAAGCTTTGAATCATTTCAATTTGATTAACAAGTCAAAAGTTATGAGGAGTTTTAGTTTGTGGGTAGTTATAGATTCTCTACTCTAAAATAAACTCTTAAGTTGTTTATTTAACTCAATTTTCAATATTTTTGGAAAAAATAAAACTATAGTATGTAGAATTCTTATCACAAGACCACAACCATTGGGATTGACATTTTTCAATTCCATAACTAAATTATTAACAAATTAGTAGTTTGATTCATTTTCACTTCTTTCTATTTACTATTTTTTTTCTATATGTTGTACAATTCCAAATGATTTCAAATTTTTCAAGCATGTTGCCTTGAAGAATGAATCCAAAGAGTTGCAACCATTTTGGACATTTTTTCATACAAATGTGACCTTGTGAAGTGTAGCTTCCCTGTTTTTTGCAAGGACAAAAAAAGGTTTTTTGTCAATTCAAACGCTAATAACTTGCAATCTACATAGTGAAATATTTTGAAATGTTTTTCACATCTTCTCAAATCAGCTAACTACAAGATCCTATGGTTGGATGTGTCCTAAAAATGGTAGTTTTGAAGCGTTTTGGGTGAAAACATAGTCAAGAAACTTTAGAGGTTAATGTTGGCTTAAGCACTATCACACATGAATCTTTTGAAGGTTGGATCTAACACCCTATTTTCTATATTGGCCTACAACAATGCCAAAAATGAGCTAGCCTTTAGTGCGTTTAGGTTGCATATTACAAATAGCAATGGTCATGACTTTACAATAAGTAGAGTCATAGATGTGACAAGCAATAGTTGTCCATGATATCCCCCTCTTCACATGACCAAACATGACAAAGTAGTTCTCAAGGTTGCCACTTGGTTGCACTTGTTGTGTGAGATCAATTCCATTCCTATGTCCATCTACAATTATATTAAACAAACACTATACTTAGATAATAAATTTGGATTAAATTTACTAAAAAACAAACGCCAATTTTTTTTTGCTAAATCTAGGACCAAACATCTAAATTTATAAATAAATGTAATGATGGTTTGCCAAAAATCCAATGAATCCAATAATAATTCACTGAACCATATATCAACTATAATTTGACCATCTACCACCAAGAATTTCTTTGATGGTTGAATGAAAGAACTACTTTATTGACATTGAATGAAAGAACTACTTTATTGACATTGAATGAGATTGAATTTACTAAGATTAAAAGATTGAGAGGTTGTTTTAATAATGAAATCCATTGTCCGTTATAAATCCTGAAAGGGCATGGGAAAATTCAAAGATGAGAGCTCAACCACTCATAGTCAAATTAAATGCAGGAATCGTATACAATGTCAAACTTCAGACCTCATTTTGGCATAATGGCATGATTATTTTCAAAAAAGTTTGAAATGAAAAAAGGTGGTAAATCAATCCCAATTTCATCTCCAGAAATCCATTTGTGATTTTGAGTTTCCAAAAGAAAATTGTAGACAAAATTCAGAGAGGATGTTTGAAAATGTCAAAGAAATTATCCCTTCCAACCCCTCTCTAAATTTTGTCCATAACTTTTGATCTAAGCCTTAAAATCTCAAATGGATTTTTAGAGACAAAATTTGACTTGATTTACCAATTTCTTTTAGTTAAAAGTTTTTCAGAAAAAATTATTCTACTATGCCAAAATGAGGTCCAAAGTTCTATATTGAATATAATTTCTACTTTTAACTTAACTAGGTATGAGTGGTTGAGCCCCTAGTAATCCTAATTTACATATCCCACATGGGTTGTTTTACCTTGTACCACCCCAATTGTATAAAGAGTTTGTCTTCTCTCCAACATGCATTCAAAATTAGTGGCTTCCTAATCTAGGTGTGCAAATCTTGAATTTTTTTGGGACAACCTAATGCATAGCCGTTAACGGCCACGCTTTTGGAGATTCAAATTTGCTTGCAATATATGCAAGAATTTGGTCAAATGCTAAAAAAAATTGGGCCTTTCGAGACCCCCAGCCGTTAACGGCTACGGTTTTAGGGGCTTAAATTTATTGTAGCGTATGCTAGAATTTGGTCAAATAGGGACTTTTGGAGGGCCTTCCTAGACCCCCCAGCCGTTAACGGCCACGCTTTTGGAGATTCAAATTTGCTTGCAATATATGCAAGAATTTTGGTCAAATGCTGTAATTTTTTGGGTCTTCCTAGACCCCCAGCCGTTAACAGCTATGGTTTTAGGGACTCAAATTTACTGTAGCATATGCAAGAATTTGGTCAAATGCTGAATTTTTTTGAACCTTTTTAGATCCCTAGCCGTTAATGGCCATGCTCTTGGAGATTGAAATTTGCTTGCAACATATGCAAGAATTTTGGTTAAATGCTGAAATTTTTTCGACCTTCCTAGACCCCCAGCCGTTAGCGGCTACAATTTTAGGGACTCAAATTTATTTCAGCATATGCAAGAATTTTGGTCAAATGCTGGAATTTTTTGGGCCTTCTTAGACCCCTAGCCATTAATGGCCATGCTTTTGGAGATTGAAATTTGCTTGCAATATATGCTAGAATTTGGTCAAATGCTGGAAAAAATTTGCTTTCCAAGTGCATAGCCATTAACGGCCATGGTTTTTGGAATTCAAATTTGCTTACAACATATGCAAGAATTCGGTCAAATTCTGAAATTTTTAGGCCTTTCTAATACACAACCATTAACATCTGCTATGTTGAATTACATGGTGTACGATACATATACACAATCTAGAATTTTTTTAATCTTGAATTAAATGTCATTTCAAAAATGTTGATACAAGGAGATCCACAAGCACAAAGAATAGATGCTATACTTCAATTTCTTTCTGAAGATCAATTGGACTTACAATTGCATGGCTTTTTAAAGAAGGAAGTTGTGAACACTTCTTCTCGTCTTGAGCAATTGAGGTATCAACCAAGGGCAAACTCAATAATCAATATTCCTTTGTGCTATATGATTTTTTTTTTAGATGTCAAGCCTATGCTAAAAAATGATGCCATGAATCTAGTTGCACATTTTGTTACTTGTAGTTACATGGAAGGAAATGGAATTTTCTATATGACCTTGAAAAATAATGAGGAGAAGATAGTAGATGTCATGGATGATATTATTAAGTTGTAGAGTGCCAATTAGGTGGGGGTAAATGGTACATTTGAGAAAGAATTGAAAATTATGAAGATCTCAAAGTTTCCTTAGGCTAGATGTTTATGGTGTAGGATGACAATTACTATTTACAAGAATGATTGCCTATTATCAATCATGATTATGCAGACACTTCATGTGGCATTATGCCACTAAAAATATTGTTTTAGAGATCAAGGGGTACATTGCAACTATGTTGGCAGTATGACATATAGTCAATTGATAATCCTTTATATTTCATTATCATTTTTTAATTTCATTTCACTTCTTAGTCTAAAACTTGCTTGGTTTGGACCATTGCAATTGTCACTATTCTACCTTTTTTGGTTTGATGTTCACTTCACATATTTAACACAATAAATCTTGTTTTGCCAAGAGAAACTAGAATTCTCATATTTCCATAAATCTTGTTCACAAGCTTCATCACATTCAAAGTATTGTTAGGCAACCGCTCGCATGTTTTAGAAAATTTGTCTCCAAATAGGATCTTGCTATAGTTGGAGTCTCAAGGCAAAAGTCAAATCAAAGAATTTTACTCTTACTATTTAGGCTCTAAATGGAATCTTATACCAAATTCATTTCTCAAGTTTTATTTTTCATTTTCAATTTTTTTCAATTTTTTGGTCTTCCCTTTATTCTTGTTGTTAATTTGAATTAATAATATGTTGCTCTACTATACATTTTAACATTTGTCATCATGTACAATTCTCCTTATTCTTATACGTCACTTAATTCATGCAGCAAGATTTGGAGGACGCTGCTACTGTAGCTCAATTTTTTTTATGAAAAGTAGCACAATCCAACATATTAGACTTCAAGTGCATTTGATGAATGGGTCTTCAAAGTTCTTGACAAGGTGAAGGTAGCTTCTCATTCAAAATTGAAGAAGTAGCTCTCCATTGAAGATCCTAAGTATATCACGGTTTTCTTAGAGCAAGTGAAGTGTCACTATAAAATTTATGATGAAAGTCCAAAGATTCCCTTGAATCATCTTTGGATGTTGGCAACTTCAGTAATAAACACTTCTATAAAGATCAAGTGGCTAGAGAGGTGGAACAAGTCTCCTACTCATTGTAAGACTTTCAAATTTCCAAAAGCAAAATTCAATGGTATAGACTTTTTTGAGTAGCTTCATAAAGCTACATGGTGGATTTAGGTGAGTACTTGTCTCTTTTTATTGTTTAACTAGTATTATTTCTTTGAAACTTTTTATTCAATCATTGCATTCTTCTAATTTAAATTTTGTATATGGTAGTCAGCTATCGAGACAAATTTTTTTTGATGCTATAGTGGTTAATCTAGGCATGTCTATTAATTATCTTTTAGATGCATGATATGGATCTTTTGTCCACTATTTTTTTTATTATGTAGAGACAATGTTCATAGTGTTGTGGGATACTTCATTCTTTCGTAAATCATGAGCCTTGAATCACACTCTACTATTGAACTTTATGAAATTCCACAAAGCAAAATTTAATTTGAAATTCAATGAAACTAATACCATTGGATTCATTATATATACTATTTTTTAGAAATTA
Source organism: Antitrichia curtipendula (assembly GCA_951230915.1). Classification (NCBI taxonomy): domain Eukaryota; kingdom Viridiplantae; phylum Streptophyta; class Bryopsida; order Hypnales; family Leucodontaceae; genus Antitrichia; species Antitrichia curtipendula. The sequence continues at coordinate 1,506,029 of OX579638.1, read as the reverse complement.
TTATTATATTTAGAAGAATTATAAAAAAAGACAATTAAAAAAAAGGGCATTGATTAGAAAAATGGTTATTTAGGTCATTTATGGTTCGTACATTTATTTGGTGCTTAATATATTATTACTATATTTATTTTAAATATTTCATGTCCAAGATATTTTTGTTTTTATTTTCAAATATAGTTATAAACATAAAATAAAATAAAATAGGTGGACCATTTTCATCCTTTAAATTTACATGAAGGCCCATGATGAAGACTACATTTATCACTTAATTCTTCAAAAGCATTGTTCATGATTTAGTGCTTGTAATGTTTAGAGCCTTTGTTTATCACCAAATTATATTTAGTGTCTACAACCCACATTTGTTGCTCCATCAATTTTAGACTTCATAAATGTCACCTCTATGATGTATTGCAATTTTATATTTAGGTACTTCACAGTGAGACATACTTATCCACTACTATTATCATCATGTATTTGCTTACAAATACTATCTGTTTTAACTATACCTCAATTTTTAGTTCAATTTTTTTGTACATAATCACATAGAGCCGTATTCATTTGTTGTTCATTCAGATTGAAGATCCTTACGTCTAATTCCATAGTCATAGATTCCTAATGGATTCACAAACCCTAAATGGAGCAAAAAAATGGAGGCTCATAGGCTCACAAGCTCATAGGCTCACGCTCACAAGCTCACATACTAGCATCCCCGCCCATTTTGCAACAAGGGTGTCAGAGGAAGGCTTAACTCTTGAAGGAAGGACTCATGACCATGGAAATCATCCATTTTGGTACAATGTGACATCATCTATTTTAATCCCTAAAGGATCCAAGGGGAGTTACAAAGAAATTTTGTCAAAAATTGCGTTTTTTTGGTATTTTATTAAAAAATGAAAATTGAAACTTTTTTTCTAAGCTTAAACCGTGTAAATAGAATTAAAATATTTTAGCAGAGTGTGGGAAAAATTTCTGCCCATTTGACCACGTGGATTGAAAGATTATAACATTTGAAGTGAGAAAAAAATCTTTTTTTCCATTCCTGCAAAACAGAGTCAGCAGACTTTGGACCCTTTTGGAGTAAATTTTTTTTTCTATACAAAAATGAGTATTTTGACCATTTGTAAGTATATGATGTTAGGTTCACTCATGAAAATTTTTAGAAGCAAATATGGAGTCTAGCTTACTCTAAATCACCCTCTAATGTAAGGAGGTTAAGTGAATTGGCAATACACTAGTCATTTTTTTGATGATTTCTTGTGCAATGAGGAAGTTTTTTTATTTGAATGCAAACAATAAAAATTTAGAGACAAACATTTGGAATGAGTGGAAAAAATTTCAAGAATTTTGACTTCACAAACTGCAAAATAATAGGACTTGAAGTTGGAAAAAAATGTTTTTTCTTGAAACCACCTCAACATAGCTAAGGAAGTTTAACTCCTCTTAAAATGTAATTTGAAGACTAATTTTTATTTGTCCAATTCCATGCCATATTTTATCAGTTACATACATGCCAAATTTCAAAAGTTGATGAGATTTTTGCAAAAGATTCTCCAGAGATTTCTCAATTGCCAAGGTTGCCTAAAAATTTAAAGCAATATAACTTTTGATCCAAGCACCTGATTGGAAAAAAAAAAAAAAAATTTACTAAAAAGGTACATATTCACACATTGTGTCCAAATTCATGAACATCCAACCTAAAATGACTTTGTAAGAACCTACCCAAGATTTCTTGAGTACATTGAATAGACATTTGGTCCTTTAGGGGGTAAAAAATACAAAAGTACTCATTGGAGATCAAACTTTTGTGCAAGATTTTTCCTTTGTGCATAAAATCAAGGATGAATAATTGCACTTTTGTCATGCATGGAGAGATTCTTTGTCATTCATTGGCCGAAAAACAACCGCATCGTTGTTTAAAGGTTAAGGTTGAAGCACCCATTCTTTTGCATTTAAGCAATTCAACATAGTTGGAGGCAGTTTTTGTTAGAAAAAATATTTTTGCAATATTAGCAATTGACAATTATGAATTAATTTTTGTTGGATAAGGCATCTATTTTTTGTGAATTTCAAAGGAGAGATCCCTAGGGCACTCAAACCACACTCTAGTAAAGTTGCCTTGATTTTGACATAGAAATATAAAAGAATCAGCACCTACCAACCATAGTTAACCTCTAAAGGACTAAGCTGTGTTTTTTTGGCAATATAGCAATTTTGGACAGTGTACTATGAATGAAGTTTTTATTTTTTTTCCTTAAAATTTTCACACAACATGTAGACGAATTTTTTTAAAGGCCCAACAATTTTTGTAGCTTTTGACTACATGGTTAAAAAATTATTGTATGATATGTAGTTTATTTCTTAGCTTGGGCAATCTAGGCATATTGTGAAAAAACACTAATGAGGAGTTTTAGTTTGTTGGCGGTTATGGATTCTCTACTCTAAATAAACTTAAAAGTCCTTTATTTTATTCAATTTTTTAATGTTTTTGGAAAAAAATAAAAATATTAAATGTAAATTTTTTATAACAACATTACAACCATTGAGATTGGCATTTTTCAATTCCATAACAAAATTCTTAACAATTTAGTATTTTGAATCAATCTCTAGTTTTTTGTACTTACTATTTTTTACCTATACTTTATACAGTTTCAGATGATCTAAAAGTTTTCAAGCTTATAGCCAACTTGACTTGCAAAATGACTCCAAATAAGCACCACCATTTTAGACATTTTTTCATACAAATGTGACCTTGTGAAGTAAGACTGCCCAGTTTTTTGCAAGGTCAAAGAAAAGATTTTTATCAATTCAAATGCTAATATCTTGCAATCTACAGGGTGAATTTTTTTCCACTTCTACTCAAACCAATGTACTACAAGATTCTATACTTACATGTGTCTAAATTTATTTATTTTTTCTTTCTAAAATTTGGTATTTGTATTAGAAATGGCAGTTTTGGAACATTTTGGGTGAAAACATAGTCAAGGTACTTTTGAGGACAATTTAAGGGAGCTCTACAGTGAGTCAGTGGGCAAAAAGACTTAAATGGGTGCTTCTACGTACCTTAACTAAGAATAGTACAAAAGAAACACAACACCAATTGAACTTCCATCATTCCCTAATTTTGTTGCTTTGGAAACAGAATTACCAAACTGGAGAGCAGGAGTGTTGATCGAAATGGCACCCAACACCTCCCAAGATTCTCCTGTGTGGAAAAAAACCGCTCTCCCCCCTTGGGGATTCACAAGTCTTGAGCTTGCGACACTAGCCTTTGCGCTCCTCGCTTCCTCGGCGCTGCTGTATGGCGTTGCGCAAGCGCACGAGCGAAAACGCCGTCGACTTCCCCCGGGACCTCGTCCATGGCCGATCGTGGGGAACCTCCTCGTGGTGGCGAACCGTCTGCCTCATCGAGCTCTGGAGAAGCTTTCGAACCAGTACGGAGGCGTCATGTACATTCGCTTGGGTATGTGCAGTGAACCTTCTGTGATTACTCTGTGTTGGTAGCTACAGTGGGCGCCCCTAACTTTAGGAAATTGTTGTTGAAGTATGAGAGTGTGATTACTCACAGGTAATCAGAAATGTAGTCAGGGAACTCTGTTTGTTTCTTTTGAATTGCAATCCTGTGCGATTCTGAACCCGAGTCTCGAACTGCCCATTATATTTTCCATAAACTTCTGTGATACATGTCTGTTGCGAACTATGCTGTTGCGGAGTTTGGAATAAGGTCCACGGAATTGCGCCCTTTGGTCATTGAAGTGTAAGAATACCCACGGGTGTTCACGATTTCAGTCATGGAACTCTGTTGGTTTGTTTTTACTTTCAACCCTGTGCGACTCTGAACCATTAGAGTCTTGGTGTAGAGCACGAGAACCGCCGTAGAACCTCCAACTCACGTTGCGCAAATTATTCGCGGAGTCTGGTGTAGGCTTTCTTTTTAGGGGCAAACATGCGAAAATCTGAGACTCAGACTCTCAGAGAGTCTCACGATTAAGCTCAATATTCTCCATAATCACTTACGAAATGGCAAAGTGCGTTCAGTCTTGGAAAAGGAAAGATCGTCAAGTGTCTCGTTGTGCGTTCAATTCGGGGATCATTTTCGAGGTACGCAGGGAATTGTGATACTAGATCATAGGGAACCACGTGCACAGGGGAACCTATATGAGAGTTTGTCTTGAATTGATTCCACGTCTTGTTGTATAATATCAAGAGGAACTGCTAAGAGCGCAGCTTTCGGTTTTCGGTTCAGCAATTGGATTTGCAGTAACGCGGAGCTGAAAGTCATGTAGTTTGTGTTTCTGACTGAGTGCCAGGATCCGATCCCTGCGTGGTGGTTTCAAGCGCCGCAGCGGCCAAGGAAATGACCCGGCCGGCCATCGACGCCAGCTTTTCCGATCGCCCGAAAGGCCTGTTCTTCGGACTCATCTCCGACAACTACCAAACACTCGCGCACGCCCCGCACGGTCCCTACTGGCGGCAGCTGCGCAAGTTCAGCAGCAGCCAGCTCTTTTCGCCCCAGCGTCACGCCTCCTACCAAGATGCCCGCAAACAGGAGCTTCGCAACATGATGACGGTGCTGGAGCAGCAGGCGGACCAGGGAAAAGCCGTCGATTTGAAATCCTGGCTTTTCGAACTCAGCGTTAACGTCATGACTCGGATGCTAATCAACAAGAGGTCCGCAAATTCTGACCTCCGACTCTTAACTAACTTGTTCATCGGAACATTACATACCAGCACTGTCATTTGCTTCTTTAGTTTCCTTAAAGTTCAGACAGATTTGCTTATTCAGAATGCCTACGGATCCAATTTTTACTAGATCTTAAGATTGAATTAGAGTAGAGCATTCATGAAAGATCCTGGGGTAACAGATTTCGAAGTCAGCGCCAACGTCATGACCCGGGTGCTAATTTAACAGAAGGTTCGCAAATTATGGACCGAGCTTAACTTGTTCATGAGTCACTGACATACCAGCACTATCATTTGCTTCCTTCCTGGAATTTCTGAAAAAATTGCTTCTTTAGAATGCCTAAGGCCGGCCCCAAGTTTTACTAGAACTGAAGGTTGAATTGGAGTGAGGCATTCATGAAAGATCCTTGAACCAATCCATGGTCGCAGAGCAGTGTCACTCACTACAACAGCAAGTTGCGGTTGCAACACATCCTCAATTATATTTTGGAATGGTTTTGTAACGGTTCCGTAACTTTGCCTGCAACCAGGTCAACTAGCTTTGTAATGGTCTATTGCAAAACAAAATTGCTGCAAACTTGCTACAAAAGTACTCCTGGGCACGGAACCAATGCACATCTATGCCTAAACTGTTGCAAAAAGTATTTCAATCTCACCCTTCCATAATAGTGATTGGAGATGAGGTATAGAAAGAGAAGTACCTTCTAGAAGTTGGAAGTCATTATGTACGTCGGATATGAAGCTGAGTAGAAGTAACACAAGAGGACACAATCAAATTCTTCTGTCATGCTTGGTATAACGAATTTGTGATGAGTTTAAGCTTCTCAAGTTTACAACGAAAGTGCACCACGGAATTGATGCTGCAGATACTTCGGAAGTGGAGGTGCGTCGCAGGAGGAACGGGATGAGATACAAGAGTTGTTTCTGATGGTGCTGCGGGTCTTGAGCACGTCCGCCATTATCGGCGACTTCATTCCCAGCTTGCGTTTCGTGGCGAAACTGCTAGGCACACACAAACAACTCGAGAGTCTCCGTGACGAAACTTTGAGAATCACCGGCAAGATGATGGAGCTGGAGAATCACCGCGAACGAGCCAAGGAGAGGCTGGGCGACGATGATAGCTACGTGCCTGACTTCGTAGACCTGATCTCCACGGCCCCTCTGGTCGATGGAACTCAGCCGTTGCCTGACCGAATTCAGACCTTGATAATTTCCGTAAGACCCCAAGTCAAATTCAATGCAATTTGCAGGTTTCCGTGTGATAATCAGGACAGGTATAGTTGTGAAATTAATTTCATTGTACTAAACTAAGTTGCTATTTTCACGGAAATTTTCCCATTTCATGGAAGTTCCCTTACAAATATTAGATTTCCTTTGGTCATCAGTAAGCTCATTTTCCCACTCAGAGCTTCGTTGTAGGTCACAGCTAGCTAGCTGAATTTGGTCATTTCAGTCGCAAAGTCTCATTTTCAATGAACTCAAAAATTAATTTGACCGGGCGTCCAAAATGTAGGTCAGGGTGGTATGTGGCGCATACCAAAATGGCAAGTTTTAGAGTCTCGAAACTGTGATGGTCTTGCGCATAAAACTCTAAAATCTACTAGAGCGTATTGATTTTAAGTTTTGACAGGTCAATTTGAGGTTTCGGTTGGGCAACGACATGCTCCAGTTTTCGTGCCCAAACCTCTAAACTCTACTAAACGTAACTATGAGATTTAAAGGTTTTGACAGGTCAATTTGAGGGTTCGCTGCATGCTCCAGTTTCTTTTGGCAACCCAAAGCTGCACAGTCGCTTAATTCCTTGTTAGATTTTACCTCAAGTACCATTTAATAGACTTTCCGCCACTGTGAGACTTGCAGGAATTGCTCGGCGCCGGAACAGAGACAGCCTCCACAACAGTCGAATGGGCGTTGGCGGAGCTGGTTGCACATCCCGACTTGATGAAGCAGGTGCAGCAGGAGCTCGACGTCGTGGTGGGACGCAACGGCAATGGCCGACTCATGCAAGAATCCGATCTGCCCAACCTTCCGTTTCTTTGCGCCGTCGTGAAGGAGACTTTTCGGCTGCACACTCCGGGTCCTCTGGGGGCTCCGAGGGCATGCACGCAGGCTGTGGAAGCTTGGGGCTACCAAATCCCCGCTAATTCCCGGCTCATACTGAACTTGCACGCCATCCATCAGGATCCCGATTTGTATACCAATCCCGAAGAGTTCAATCCCGGGGTACCATCCTACCAATTCACAATCTCAATCTCATTTTGTATGCTGATGAGCGCATTCAGTGTTTGTGCTTTCTCTGTCTTCTTGCGATTGGGGGATAGTCTTATTAAGAGGTCGAATACCATGCATGTGAGACAAGTGTGATGCAAGCGATGGTAGCGTGGCAAGTGTGCAGGATATTCGAGAGAGGGTCAGATCAAAGTTGTCCAAGTGGTCTGAGTGCAGATGAAAAGATGAATCCAGTGATGTTTTGGGGTTTTCAAATGGGGATTCAATGAACAAGCGGTGAATTCAGTATAATAAGTGTGGTGGAACACATGGTCCTCGACCAACCATGGGACCATGAACCCGCTGTCTACAATTCTCTCACAATTCAAAATGATTCAAAGATTCGAAACTGGGGTAAAGCTGTGAATATTCTAGAGCGCTTGGGATACTAAGAAACACATCGTAATTTTAAATTTTGTCGTATTATTAAAAACAACTCCAAAACACGTTTATAAATTGCAAGCCAGGTCTGTGCTGATTATTGTTCAGGGTTAGGGTTAGGGCTTTAGGGTTCCGTTGCTAAACCCGGCATGTCGATCCGCAGAGATTTATGGACCATCCCGAAGTGAACGCGACGTCGGGATTCAGCTTCTTCGAGTTGATCCCGTTCAGTGTGGGTCGACGCATGTGCCCGGGCGCGCAGTTGGGTTACACCATGGTGCACCTGATGCTGGGCAACCTCCTTCACAGCTACCTGTGGTCTCTTCCGAAAGGCACCAGCATGGAGAGCTTCAAGCGAGACAATCAGCAGGAAGAGTACGGCATCACCGTGCACAGGAAAGACCCTCTGACCTTGGTGGCCGCACTCAGAAACGTTGTCGATGCATCGTCGACTTGAGAACCTCGTCAATGCACCAAAACCCTAAATTTGATACATGCCAGAGATTTAGCCAATGCAACGTATCCACGATGGTTTCTGCATTTAGTCCTGCGAGAGAACCAAACTTTCTTTCACCAACAAAGCGGGAGTTTCAGTATGCCTATGTTTCCTTACTACGAACTCATCATATATATAGAAAAATCTTGAGCATAATAACAAATAATAACAAATAAGCTACGCTATAGAAAATCTTCACCATCATATGAAGCAACTATGCTAGGAGAGAGAGGCTTTGTCATTGTAACAATGGTTTGCTTTGCAAGATAAATCCTACTCGAACTTCCTCACATAGGAATTTCTATCAATAAGAAGCCTCCTCCTCGATGCAGAGTCAATAGAGGGCTAAATTGATGGTACATATGCAATCAATGTGTAAGTCTTTATGTATGATATTATGTGTAATTAGACTCCTAAATGAATTTTGTAGTTTAAACCTTAAAGGTTTTTGACTATGTTTTCACCAAATCCACTCTAAAACTGTCATTTTTAACCCCTAAAGGCCCAAGACCTTTTTTCTGCCAAAAAACACCCAAAATTGCCCCTGTTTTAGCAAAGAGTGAAAAAAAAATTAAAAATGTTTTTTTTGCACATCTAACCTTAGGATCTTACACCTTACTAGTATGAGAATATGTGGAAAAAAATTCAGAATTCTTGACCGCACAGATTGCAAGATATCTACGTTTAAAGTGAAAAAAACAAATTTTTCAGCACATTGTGGGACTGGATTTTTTGACTTTGAACATTTTTGACTTAAAATTTTTGCACTACAGAGTTTTGATCTTTAAATCTTTATAGTGGAGAATTGAGTTGAGAGTCTAATTAAAAAAAAATCAAATCAAAAAAACATAATTTTCATTATTAAAAAAATTGTTAAGGAGAAGTAGGTACGAGATAGAAGGAAAATCTAAAGTATTCATATATTTTAGATGGAATTAAAATGCACTAATCCCTATGGTGAGATTGTTCTAGCAAGTGAACTAAACCATGCAAAAAAAAAAAATTGAAAAATTTGAAAAATTGCATTTAGAAATGAATCCTACAAGTTATTTTTTTCAAAAAGATGCTCTAACTGCCCGAAAAACAAGAATGTCCATAACTTTCTCATAACAAATCCAAATGAAATGAATCAAAGCTTTCAAGATAGACAAAATATAATCTATGAGAAAAAAATAATAAATAAAATAATAAATAAAAAACTGCAAATTTTTTTTGCTGCCTGCACTGCCCCCCGTCCCCTGTTTTGAGCTTATTTGGTCATTACTTTTGTTACCGGGCACCGGTTGTGAAAAAAATTATATTCTGACGTAGCTAATCAACTTTACTACCTCCAAAAAAAGTTTAAGAAAATCAGGAGAAAATTGCAGCCCGTAGGTACCTGCCCAAAAATGCATTTGTCCCCCGAAGGGACAATGGGCTTTTAGGGGTTAAGACAACCACCAAATTTTAGAAAAAAAACAATTTAGGACAAATTTAACCACAGGATCTTTTAGTAAACTGATTTGAAAAGATGTGGAAAAAATTTCAGAAATTTCTGCCGTGTAGATTGCAAGATATTAGTGTTTGAAGTTACAAAAATCCTTTTTTTACCACTTTGAAAATCCGGGCAGCTGCACTTCAGAAGGCAATATTTGTATGAAACAAAGTCCAAATGGTTGTACCTCTTTGGATTCATTCTTCAATTCAAGTTGGCTACATGCTTGAAAATTTTCAAATCATTTGGAATTGTACAACATGTACAAAAAAAATAGTAAGTAGAAAGAAGTAGAAAATGAGCCAAAATACTAAATTGTAAACAATTTATTTATGGAATTGAAAAATTCCAATCCCAATGGTAAAATGTTTTAATAAACAATCTACAACTAATGTTGCTGTTTTTTTTCCAAACGTATTAAAAATTGAATTAAATAAAGGATTTCAAACTTTTTTTGTAATGTATAGATTCTATAACTAGTGGCAAACTACCCCAAACTAAAACTCCTCATAACTTTTGACTCATCCATCAAAATGGGATGATCCAAAGCTTCCCACTTAGATAAAAATCTAATAAACCAATTTCAAATTTTTTTTTTTTTTAAAAGTCATTTTTGAAGAATTTTTTTTGAGCTGCCCGGGCTGCCCAAAGTTCAAAGAAAATCACATATCATGCAATAACTTTTTAACCATGTAGTCAAAAGCTACAAAAAAATTTGGGCCTTAAAGCTACTCCTCGGGCACATGTGTGAAAATTTCAAAGAAATAAAAGAAAAACTCCATCTGTAGTGAGCTGCCCAAAATTGCTATGTTGATAAAAAAAACACAATTTGGTCCTTTAGGGGTTAATAGGTGAATAGAGATATGTCTCTCTACATTTGGATTTTTTTTATTGTTGAGGAGCAAGTAACTCTTATGTTAACTATTGGCAAAATTCCAACACTTTTTTATCACAAGGAAATATTACAACAAGGGGATTCCATGAACTTATCTTACAACATACGAGCAGCTAAGGGATTCCATAGGAAATATGCAGAGATGCTTGTGTCTCTAAATTAGGGGGGCAATTTTTGAGTAAGGATCCACTAAAACTTTCATATTTTCATATTGTTACTTCTTTTGTCTATGCAAGTCACCTCCCCTTTTAGTCCAAAGGCAACAAATTTTTAGGCACAAGGATATGATCAATTTTGGACGATATCCTTGCATTCATCATCACACTTATTAAAAAATTGAGGATTGACTAGGTTACCAAAAATTGTGTCTCTCCAAACAAAAGAGACTTATCTAAATAATCTTGATCTTTACATAGTTGAAGATGACATGATCATGAGCAAACCATAATCCAAGAGAACAACTAGTTAAAGAATAAGCAAAGCACATTTTGAGAACAATACCATCTAAGAGGTATTTATTTAATAAAGTTTGTATTTAATTGGAATAAATCAAGCTAAATGAAAGCTCTACCATACTCATGTGAAAAAAATGGCTCATTGATTTGAGAAGCAAGGTTGTTGAAATTTAAATTTACTCTACAAATCAAGACAATAGGAATCCATTTTCACGTGTCAAGGATTCTCTATTATGCTGATTCAAAGTGTGCTCACCAAGGTTCTCTACATAGTAATGAATTTGTAATGAAAAAGAAGATTCAAGATTTTGATGCAATGCTTACACTTAACCCCTAAAGGCCCAAGGCCTTTTTTCTACCAAAAAACACTCAAAACTGCCATTTCTATAGCAAAGAGTAAAAACATTTGAAAAGATGTTTTTTTTCACATCTAACCATAGGATCTTACACCTAAGTAGTATAAAAATGTGTGGAATTTTTTATAGAATTTTTGACCGCACAGATTGCAAGATATCTGCATTTAAAGTGAAAAAAACAAGTTTTTCAGCACATTGCGGGACTAGATTTTTTGACTTAAAACATTTTTAACTTAAAACTTTTGCACTACAGCATTTTGAGCTTTAAATCTATATAGTAGAGAATTGAGTTGAGAGTCTAGCAAGAAAAAATAAATTCAAAAAAACTTAACAATCATTCTTATAAAAATTGTTAAACAGAAGTAGGTACTAGATAGAAGGAAAATCTAAAATATTCATATATTTTAGATGAAATTAAAATGCACTAATCCCAATGGTGAGATTGTTCTAGAAAGTAAACTAAACCATGCAAAAAAGAAAAATTTGAAAAATTTGAAAAAATTCATTCAGAAATGAATCCCAAAAGTTATTTTTTTCAGATAGACAAAAATATATTCTATGAGAAAAAAATACATTAAAAAAAAAATTCAAATTTTTGAATTTTGTTTTTGTTGCCCAGGCTGCCCCCCATTCCCTGTTTTGAGCTTATTTGGTCATAACTGTTGTTCCTGGGCACCGATTGTGAAAAAAATTATATTCCCACAAAGCTTATCAGTTTTTCTATCTTCAAAAAAAGTTTCAAAAAATTATGACAAAAATTCAGCCCGTAGGTACCTGCCCGAAATCCCATTTGTCCCCCAAAGGGACAATGGTCTTTTAGGGGTTAAACTTTAGTTTCAAGAGGATTGGGGAAGAATATTTACAATACACTACCTTCATAGCAGAGCAACTAAGTGAATTTTCTACCAAGTCAGCCTCAATTTGTACTTCCAGCTAGCTACTCCATTTTGTAGCAACTGCACAAATATTTCTCTCTAGTAGAAACTCATCAAAAACTAACACCTACTAAGCATTAAGATAATAGGCTCTTAAATTGAGTGGTCATTTAGAACCACACCTACATAAGGCCCTAAAACAATGCATATGGTTTTCAAAATGCTGGGATAAGTTGTTTTGAGCCCACAAAATGTCATTGGAATTGAGTGTTTTCAAGACAGTTAGTAGTGAATGGGGACTATTAATATGTGTAGTATATGGCTCATTAATATGTGATTGAATAGCCTAAATGAAAATTTAGATGACAATAAAAAGAAACAATAAAATATGTTGACTTGTCAAGTTTGAGCCAAAATGAACACTACACATACTTTGCTTGTTTTTGTTATTTTTTGGGGGAAAAGGTGTGCATTGAAAGAAGTCTTGCTTGATTTTTGAAACTATGTTGAACACTCATAGCATCTTCTTTGTTGATTTTGAGACTCTCTGTAATCTAAAATTTTGCTTTCCGCGCAAAACCCTGGATCACTAGTATAGGGGTTCAAATCCAAGGAATGGTCAAATCGTCTATCGTATTGTGACTAAAGTCACTTGTATTCTAGAATAACATAGGATATTGGTGTAAATATCTTGTGCAAGTTTTTTAATTACTGGTTATGATTTCACCATTGACAATTTGTCTAGTCACTAGTTAGCTAGTCTAATGACTAAATTAACATGAGTGTCAAATCAATCCCAGTATCATGACAAACTGTCCCTATCTAATGTAGGGAATGAGGTGTAATACATCTCCTCGTTAAATATTATCCTCAAACCACAGTCAAATGGTCATTGTGTTAATCTTATATGTCTATGTATATTCTCTTAGCTCTCTTATTTCATCCTTATAATTGTATTTCCTATACATAAGGGCAAGACAACTTGTCACTGGGTAACTCCACACTTCATTACACTCCTAGAGAAGTGTAGGCAATTTCCCTCAATTTTCTAAAATATTTACTCAATACATTTCACCTACAAATTGTCTCCTGAAATTTCAAAGTTAAAGATTACTCCCTGTGATGTTCCATTTCCTTCTCAACTTCTTCCTATCAGTCTGGCTGCATCGCCCGGCTCCAACATCTGCTCTCCGTCAATTTGTCTGGTTTACACTTGACGATTCGTTCACACCGCTTGATATTCCAACTTCCAAGTGCATGGAGACCAATTGCCACTTTGCACACTGTCAATTAGACGCTACACCAGATTCTTGACCCATACGACAATTTGACGAAATTCAATCACATAAAGAGAATTTATCCAATTTCACACAACAAGACAAATAGTTGATTTATGCTTGTACAAATAAATCCAATCACATGAATTGAGTACAAGACAAAGAAGAATTATAGACACAAACTCCATGTTCCAATCACTGGATAAATGCAAACAATGTGTCAAGTGCTGACATTCACAATTAATTTCACAAACAACTCGTCGTTACACATTCTACAATTTCTTTACCCAATCACTGGGATTTATATTCACTGTAAATACAACTTTGGGCTTTCTAATTTTCATAGACAAATAGTCAATTTCACACAACTACACAACACTTATTTAATTTATTCAATTTGCACTTAGATGGCAAGTCCAATCACTGGATCAATGCCACCAACTTAACAACTTATCCACTTCACAAACAAATCTCAATCACAAATAATTCAACTAAGCACAAACACACAATGAGATCCAATCACTGGATTCTCAAACAATTTGTTAAATTTCCACACAATTCAGAGGATCCAATCACTAGATCTTGATTGTGGATATACACACTCAAAGTTAATCCAATCACTAGATTTAACTATTAAAACTACACTCACAGTAACCCAATCACTAGGATTTATACATCAATTCACAAGTGTACAAGGACAGTCAATTGAAGACAAATTGTATTCTATTAAAGTCTGAAGTATAGACAAATTGTCAAGTACTAAAAAAAACAAGAAAACTAGAGGGGAAGAAGAGGGTGAAGAAAAAGACGAATTGCCAGCCTATATCACCTACAAGAAAATAACTGTTCACTTAAAAGGTTTTCTCTCACAATTTGCTACTCTTGGAATCTAGGCTATTCAAGACGTTTGAGATCCAATTACATAGACAATTAGCCTAAAATATTCTAGCAATGTAAAATCAGTTTGGCAATTAGTCTTCTTTCACACTACAAAAAACAAATAGACAAAATTTGAAAAATTGAGATGACCACACTCTCCTACTTCATTAAAAGCCACAATCCAAGTGATCATTACTGCTAACTATGCACATAAATAGCACCCTATGAACCTTTGCATTCCAAAAATTGTATTTTATTCAATGCAAGTCAGAAATTTACCAAAAAATATGTCATTCAGCTGTTTTCTTTTCCTCCATCTAGCAAATAGAAAATCTAAAAAGTTTGGGTGGACAACTTCAACCTCAGATCATTCTTTCTCTTTAGATGGTCGATTACTAAACCTATTTTTAGAGGAAAATTGGGTTCAAGGATGCCCTACTTGGAATTGGCTAATATTGAAAAAGATCCTTCAAATATTAGGAAATAATACCAATATAATTGTGAGCATAGTTGTGATTCCCTATGTGATCCTATAGAATTGCAAAAGCACTCATTGGAAGTCAAACTACTATAGAAGACTTCCCCTTTTCACAATTTACAAAATTCCAAGGGTGAATAAGGTAGTTGGCTCAAAAAACGACTCTCTTCTACAAACAGTCCTGTAGGGAGCTTTGAAATGGAGAATAAATCGTTCTAAAATGGATTGCCAACCTCTCTTAGTGCATGGTGTTGCGTAGTCGAAGGTTGTCAATGAATGTAATAAGAGCCAAGGAGAGTCCATTTCAAAGCCAGGGTGTGTCCACTTAATTTTTCTAAATGGAAATTGATTGCCCAATTGCTTTTTTACAAATGTTAAAAGAATACAGGGTCCATTTAAGTTTAGTAAGGGCCGCATTTAGGAACCTTGCGTATTATTTTTTGAATGCCCTAGTGTTTGTTTTTGGTCAAATCATATCTTCTTTCAGACTGCACAAGTGTGAGTTTTGCAAGCCTAGGATCACAAATAGGTGCCTATGGCAGAATTCTTTGGAAATTCGTAAGTAACTCATAAATGCTTCAAAAAATATGAAACCACTTATGTTAGATTCCGCATCAATTTTTCTTCAAGTGAAAAACAAGGAAAAATATATTTGGGCATCTAAAACCCATCAGAAAGGCCCAATACCCCCTTAAAGTGTTGCTTTTTGAGCCACCTACCTTAGTTGCACTTCTGTCCTACTGGAAGGATTCAGGCCATCCATTGGACTCCTCCTCAATGTTTAAGGATTAATATTGTTCCCACATTAGAAAATTCAAGGCATGTGAACATGGTGCCACAATGGTGCATTGAAATGCAATTAAATTAATTTGGTGCCAGCCTCTGTACCAACCTAGTATAGATAAAATGACACTAAAATGACTTGTATGCGGCCTTTGGTGTCAAAATGGCACCAAAACAATCTGGTCCAACTTTTCTGATGCAGCTCCAGCAAGATTAAAACCTTAGATACTTCATGAATCTCTCCCATCTGCCTCCTTTTTAATCAATTCAATCCATTTGCCCCACCAAACCCTGAAATTTTCCATTCATCTGCATACTCACCCTCAAGCAACTTAACTTAATCATTGTGCCCCAGAATAAACCCTGAAATTTTTCACAGAGTCCCCTCCCCCATTCTAATAAGACCCTAATTTTCTTCCATCAACCCCACTTCCCATCTAACCTAAAAAAATATATTTTTCACCCATTTTCTTCCATAAATTGTGAAATCTACTTGACAAATTGTTCCTAGTCTTTCTCTACCCTAATCTCTAACAATTTCTACTTAACCTTAAAGTCCTATTGTCCCCTCGGGGTACAAAATGGATTTCAGGCAGGCTCCTATGGTCTCAATACTTGTCTTCATTTTCAGAATTTTTTTTAAAGATAGAAAAAACACATTAGCTTTCCAAAAACATAAATTTTATTTTAATCAAAGCTTGGGAGTAAAAGTTATGGCACAAAAGCCCTTCTTTAGTTCAACAAGCAGAACAATTAAAGTAAAAAAGAAATTATTTTCTTTGGAATAGATTATATTTTTATGTACATAGGAAGCTTTGATTTATTCCATTTATATCTGTTATGTGAAAGTTACAGACAATCTTGTTTTGGGGGTAATCAAAGCATTTTCTTGAAAAAATAACTTGAAGGATTCATTTTTTGACCTCAATTTTTACAATTTTGAAAAAAGAAAGTTTCACAAGGTTAAGATCTCTTTCTAAAACAATCTCACTATTGTGATTAGTGTATTTCAATTCGATCTTAGAGCTATTAAAAATATAGATTTACCTTCAATTTTGAACCTACTTCTATTTAACAACTTTTTCATGAGTGAAAACTGTTCTTTTTTTAATTTTTTAATTTTTTTAGACTCTCAACTCAATATAAAATTCAAAATCAATGGAGTAAGAATTATAAGTTATAAAGGTTCAAAGCCAAAAAATGTAGTTGAGCAACGTGCAAAAAAACTTGTTTCCTTCACTTTAAATGCAAATATCTTGCAATGTACATGGTCAAAGTTTATGAAATTTCTTCCATTCATTCTTACACTAGTCTAGTACAAGTACCTATGGTTTGATATGCAAAAAAAATACTTTTAAAATTCTTTTGCTCTTTGCTATAGAAATGGCAGTTTTGAGTGTTTTTTGATGGAAAAGAGGCCTTGGGACTTTAGGGGTTTAAATGCTCAGAAACCACAAAAGTGCTCTCAAAATACACCATGCACACAAAATTTGGAAGAGCAAGAGCTTCAATTCTTCAAACCCTAAATAATTTTGCATATATCAAATCCTCCAATGGTTTAATTTTTCCTAAATACTATCATCCTACCTTAGTTTATTGTTGTTTTGCTAAATTAGTACAAAACATGCCAAATTAGTGAAAATTGCGCTAAATTACTGAAAATGTAAATGTACTTATTTGGTGTAAGCTATGCTAATTTAATGCAAATTGTACTAATTTAGTGTTAAACTCCTTAAATTATTATACAATCCCTATTTTAGTCTTTCTTCACTATTTTCATGTTTGCATCACTATTCTAATGTTGTAATAGTAA
This sequence comes from Antitrichia curtipendula, assembly GCA_951230915.1. Taxonomy (NCBI): domain Eukaryota; kingdom Viridiplantae; phylum Streptophyta; class Bryopsida; order Hypnales; family Leucodontaceae; genus Antitrichia; species Antitrichia curtipendula. The sequence continues at coordinate 1,488,919 of OX579638.1, read as the reverse complement.
TTTTTGTCTTACTAATTATTTTTGCATTTTTTCTTATTTCTTATTTTTTGTTGTTTCCATTTGACTTCTAGTTATATTTTCTAATTCCTAATTTTTTTTTTTAATTTTTTTTAATTTTTTTAATTTTTAATTTTTTTTTATTCCTGTTTCCTATCTATGATATTTTGTTTTCATTTTGGTATTGTATTTTTGTGTTTGTTATCTTTTGGGTTACCTATATAATTTGAATTTCATTCTCCTACTTAGGATTATTTCATTTTCATTTTATCATCATTTTGACATTAGCCTAGTTTGATTACTCTACCAAATTTTCTTTAACATCTTATTAGTTTTAACTCCCTATTTCTCCCCTATAATTTTTCCTTCATTTGTTCCTAATGGCATTTTTTAGATTTTTGCTCTAACCTGTCGACATTTCTATCTCCATATAATGAAAAAATCCCTAATTAGTAATTGTGGTTTAATTTGGAGTACTAACACTTCCGTAATTGTAAAAGAGTGCAGATTGTCCATATTTTCCATAATCTAAAAAGTGAACCAATATGGTCGTTCACAATGGTTGTATATAGCGGAGAACCTTAGGAGATTACATCAAATTTTGGAGACATTGCCACCAATAGCAGCAAATTATTGAAAAACGATAAAAAATGATGGCATTATTTTCTTGTCCCTAGGGTCTTATAAAATAAACAGTGTTGGCAACAGTTGTACATACTGCTTGGCAAGACTTACCACATGACAGCAATCATTGCAGTAGCCAAAATATACTATTCAATTTGACATCTTCATTACTTGAAGTAGCAAAGTACCAACATGGCCCTTGTTTATACATGACAAGAATACACAGCCGTTGCTATATAGATTGGACAAGTGTATTGTTGCCAACTTGGCTTGTACCACCAACATCCCATTGAGCCACAACTTTGATGGAAATGTGTGACAATGACCCTTGAAATGGAATTTTTCCTTTTATACAAACCAAACAATCAATAATTTCCAAGTCAAAAGCACCAAGCATGTTGAGACCTCAATTCTCGCTGAAGAAGAATGTTAGTCTATGTAAATGATGTAAACTAAGCAATGTATAAATTGTGAACTTGGCAATTTCTCCTTGATAAGCTTGTAGTGCCACTACACACTTCCTTCCTTAGAGCATCACCACTAGTAGCACTCTATTTGACTACAACATCAAGAAGTGGCGAGGCACTTGCTACCTCACAAGATATGGCGGTGCTTACTAGACCTAATGCTTTGCAACAACCAATCAACCATCATTTAACCCCAAAGGTCCAAAGTCATTTTTTTTTGGTTAAAAACCACTCAAAACTGTCATTTTTGTTGTGGTCATCAATGAAAACAATTTTTTAATATATTTAGAATCTAACCATAGGATCTTGTACTTTACTATGTCATAAAAAATTTATGTAATTTGACCATGTAGATTGATCAGTATACTCCACCTCTTGCAATTTTGGCTCAAATCCCAAATTTTGCAAATCCAATTATTCACAAATACTTGCACTTTGTAAAAAGATTCCCACAAAGCACCTCCATCAATTCAGATCTTTTACCACTATGTCACGTTCGGATGTCTAGATGTCCATCAAAACATCAAGATTCAACCCCAACGTTTGTTCGAATTGAATATTCCATGTGAGGTTCATTTGACAATGTAATTTAGTTATCACGGTCAACATACGAGATGGTAGCAGTTGTGATTTAGGTGGATGGATTTTGTGGATAGACTCTATGGATGGATTTCATGGACAATTACTATAGACGTTTTCTGTGGATGGTCTTGGAGGACAAACTATGTGGATGGACCTCCAAATGGACGTTCTAGACGGGCCTCGAGTGGAGTGCCCTTGTGGACAGTTCTGAGGGATTTTTTAAGTCAAACAGATAGATTGAACAATCTAGGTATAGACACCTGCAACTTATGGTCTGTGTAATTAAACTTGAAATTGATAGTTTACACAAGGCCTTCTAGGACAACGTCTCTTTACAAATCATGGAAATATTTGCACACATTAGAGCTTACAAAGGGGGGTGGACTGTTGAGGGCTTAGGATTGGGGGACAAAGTGGAGACAAAGTTGCAAAAGGAAAAATGCGAAATAGTACACTTCAAATATGTTTAAGGAGAACCGGGAGGATGGAAGAGACATCCCCCTATGGGGATTTTCCTAACTTTTCACAATAAAATATATCAAATTAATGGCACATCAAAGTAGATAAAATTTCATTCAGTTTAATTTAGGTAAAAATCCTTCAAACTATTACTCAACTGAAATTATCAAAGACACTAGAAGAAAAACGTGTCTGCTACAATCGACTGAAATGCGACTAAGTGTCCTACACAACTACCTTGCGACTATAGCCCTCTTTATTTGCACCAAATTCTTAGTACGTCATTTTTGCATCATTGCTTTACATTATTGGTACAATATTTTAGTTGAAAAATAGTTGTCAAATGAAGTAGATACATTATTTCAATTACAAAGGAGTCATAGAATGAAGTGTAGGATTATGAAAATTGTAATAGAGTTCAAATATAGAATGAATGTGAGTTATTCTCCATCCAATATTTGTCATAATTGTTGATGTGGACTAGTCCACACTGTGCGATATCCACCGTGTCGATTTGTTGTCGCAAAAAAGACTAAAAAATGACTAGAAGACAACTACAACTATAAAACAACAATAGTTGTCTTCTAGTTGTTTTTAAATCATTTTTCGATTGTCTTATATCAATGGTCCTGTATCAATTGTCAAGAGTACCATTAGGTTGAACATATAAGGCTTGTAAGTAGTTGTATCTTTATGTAATGAGTTTTATTAATAGAATTCAAAGATTTCTATATTTTATAGATTTCTAAAATTTGTAGATTTTTACATATTATAGATTTTAAAATCTACAAATTCTACAAGTCGCAAATGTGCCACAAATAAGTTGCAAATGAGTCTGAGACAAGTTGCAATGAAGTCACAAACAAGTCACAATGAAGTTACAAATGAGTTGCAAACGAGTCATAGATTAATCACAAATGAGTTGCCAATAAGTTGTACAACTCACAAATTGAGTGATTGACCTTATATAACAACAAATACCAAATAAGAAACCACGTCATAAAGCGCATGGATGAAGTTCCAAGTAAACTATCTACTCAGAAACAACATCGTTTTGCCTTGCAACTACAATACAACTAGAATACTTGTGCACAACAACTAGGGGCCTCCAAATTCCCACCACTTGCAAATGTCCGATGCAACCCAAAAACCAGTTGCACTTTGTAGTTGCCAAATCCCTCATTTTCTTCTAGCGAGAATAATATATATCATAAATTGGATCCTTATTTAGATCGATATACAACAATATTTTTCTTAATTAGAGTGTTAACTTCTAGAGACTAATGAGCTTTTCCAAATGAAGATAATAAATCATACTAAATCTAGAGACACGATTAAAAAACCAGTAACAAAATAAGCCCCAAATTCTTGGTGGTGAAATAAAGTTGTCAATTATTCATTGTGGCCACGGACCTCACCTGTCTACATGAAAAAACACCTCACAGTAGAGTAGCATTAGTTTGTACATGAGGTGTACATCAGCTTGTTAGTACATCTTACTTTCTTCAATGTATCAATGTTGGACATTTCAGGAGCGGGTTGCTTTTAGAAACCACTGCGTTTCGACTTCAAAAATTTGTAACTAATTCCACGAAGGGCCAGAAAATATGAAACGGCTTGGATTAAATGCCAATTCCATTTTTCTTCCTAGTAAAATTTATTGAATATTGTTTCAAGGAGTTTATCTTCCCTGAAAATGCAATCAGCTCTTAAAAAGGTTGCTTTAACAGCCCCCTACCTTAAGCAAATCCCAAAAGAAGATGGAGAGAACCAATCAATTGTGTTATATGTGCATGCCTCGTCTTCTTTCCCATTTTTAATTATAGTTTGCTTCCAATCACTTCTTGCCATGAGTCGGTGCTCAATCAGCCGCCCTAGAGTGCAATTTCCTAAGAGCATATATTGTATATTTGTATGCTGTATAGGATTCATAAACATGGGGTACCCCATGTAATACTTATTTGGTTATGTTACACCTAGCACCCCACTAATCAAGCTTTAAAGGGATACTTGGATAATATCAATTGTTTAATTGAAGACTTTAATTATCGTATTTACTATATCATATTTACTATATAATTGCAGTAAATTAATGGAAGGGTGGGCGGGACAAAAAAATATAGGAAAATAAAAAACTAATGGGTGTTATTAATAATACATGCCCTTAGTTATAAATAAAAAAATACTAACAAATACTTTTAGGAGTATAATTCTCCAATTTATAAATTATCCATACTAAAAGTTGTGCATTTTATAATCAAAAGTTTCTAGAATCACCTAAATTTTTGTTATAAAAATCCAGATACGTTACAATATATAACAATAAGAAGAGTTTGGAGTTTAATACAATTTTAGGGTTCAGAGTAACATGAATATTCTAAAGATTGTTGACTTCTTGTAGTTTTTATTTGACTTGCCTACCTATTTTAAGGGGTCTACAAATCCAGTTGTGCAAGTTCTTCAATTGTAAGTTAGGAACAGATGAAGTTTTGTTGTTTCAAACTTCATCTATTAATTGTTGCTTGTGCGAGGATCAGATAAAAAAAGGTGACACCATTTTGGAAAGTGTTTGGATTATTGAGGTTTGAGTCATTGAATGTCTTCAAAAAACATCTTCATACACAACATTTTTCTTTTGTACAATATTCCACCCTTTATTGCTTAGTTGTAGCAAGCCTCTATCAAATGGGATCTTTGGACCAATTGCAATTACAACTCACTACTCTAGTATATCATTTCTATTATTGGCCATATTTCACCAACAATATCTACATTTTCCCTCTAGTTGTACATCCTTCCAAAAAATCCCCTTATAATAAGATGACAATAAAAGGCTTTGAGTTTCACTAAGAAAATACTATACCACATGCATAAATAGTATGTCACCACCGAAAACTTGTTGACAAAGGAGAGAATTTGACCATGGCATGCATTCAAGTTTTCTTTCTAAATCTTTGTATTGGGCCTTCTGGATCGTCCAAGTGGGACTAGAAAATTGTAGGTTAGATATATATTGTGTCTGGTGTCTAGTAAATGTTGCTTGATGATGATCTTAGACGCTGATGCTCAAATTTGAATGTTATAAACTAAAGTTATATAAAAAAACTGATTACTATGTGTTGTAACAAACACATTTTCTCAATTCATTGACTACTAGTCCACTTGATTTCTAGTGTGACACAAACATGAAAGGAGATACAAGATTTTAAACTTTGAGCAAAAATATAATAAAATATAAATTAAAATATGTTTCCTCAGAATATTGCAAAATGATCCTTTTTTTTTGGTAGATGAAATCCTTAACTTGCTACAAAATCTTGGGATGCATAGTATTGTTATTTTTGGATTGAATGTACACATTTTTAAATGAATTACAAAGTTTTCAATAAAGAGCTTCTTCATTCTTCTTGAAGTTGTTTTTGGTTCTTTCCAAAATAAATGAAATAAAAAACTTCAAGACTCCTATTATAATTGGCAATGTCTCTTCCAATATGTTTTTAATTAAGGTAGTAGCACCCAAAATCATGTGTGCCTAAATTCCAATATCTACATTTGAACCAAAAAACAATACTAGAACCTAGATATTGATGGCACATGGTTGTTATACAACAAGAACATGAAAACCTAAAAGTACTTAGTGTCAATTTTTGGTATAACTACTTATAATGTTTTGCAATTTTATACCTTATTGATATATTTGGGGTCTAAACAATGCATACTAAAGTTCATAAGATTGGAATCTCTTTTTTCTTGCCAATAGCATCCAATAAAAACAAGTAGTTACATATGAGAGGCTCCATCCCCATTGCATTAACATGCTTTTCAAGTAAAGTAGCTACTCAAACTTTTGAAGATAGCTGTTGGTGATGCAAAGCTTCTTCTCCTTTGGTACATAATGAAGAAAGTATGTTTCATTATAGTAATCATCTCACTTTTTGGTGGTGTCAAATATAGGTACCAATGCCTTATCCCAACCTATCTCATGCCCCCCCTTCCTAAAGATTCTTAAGATAGAAGGGGCTAAAACCAACTAGAATTATAAATTGATCTTAAAAATTTCTAGATAGAAGTAGTCTGAAATGTTTTAAATGTGTATATGAATATAGATACATCATGAAGTTAAATTTCAAAATTCGTAATCTTGACAAATGTGTTTGAAAACTTACAATCTTCTTTTTTCTAGAATTTATGATTTTGAAATTGCCAATGTATTAAAAATAGTCTCATGTGTTGATTTTGCATCAGAGTTTGCAAAATTGCTTAAATGGATGGTAATAAAGACTTCCATCTTAGCAAATGCAATGTCCAAGACTAAGGGTGGGTGGAATGTGATGTCTACAAGCCCTTTTTCATGACACTACTTCAAAACAAATTTTTACTTTTTGTCAAATAAAAATGATATTTTTTTGCTATAAATTTTTCATTTCCATTAAAAATGTGGATGAAGTTGCCAAATTTGGATGAATAAGTGCATGAACATGATTGAAAAGTGTTTTTGGTCCAAAAAATGGATGAATGCAGAAATACAGTGCTTCATCAAATTTTAAGTGATTGCCACCTTAGCAGTTCCTCAAAATGTAAAAAAAAAGCTATGACGGTCACAATGCACAATGCAAAAAGCTTCAGCTAACGTAACATGCTCTAAAATTGCCCGCCTCCTAAAATGTACACTATGTGTACTTGTTTCTTGTTTCATAGCCTTCAACAATGTACAAACAATGTACATTTGAGAAGGTCGGTGATTTAAGAGCCCTTTGCCATTTCAACTTCAAAGTTTATAACTAATTCTACAAAGCTCTAAAAAATATGGAACAACTTGGGTTAGATGTCAATTCCACTTGTCTTTCAAGGAAAATTTATTGCAAATTATTCCAAGAAGCTTTGCCTCCCCCAAATTCAAATTCAACTCTTAGGTGGGCAATTTATGGACCTCTTACATTAGCTGGATTTGCACCCCTACAAAATGTGTTGGCCAAATGGCACCATGAGTCTATATTACAAGCAACAATTTGGGTCAGAACAATCATCTAATTTTTTGACATCCATCCATTTGTTGTATACTTTCATCCACATAACTATCTAATATTAACCCCTAAAGGACCAGCCTGCAGAATTTGGCAACATAAAAAAATTGGGCAGGTACATGTGGCCAGAGATTTACAAGTTTGAGGCTGAAATTTTAATAGAAGTTGTGGACGAGGAGTACCTTTCATTTGAACTAAATTTTATGACATTTGGAAATACGAGTCAAAAGATATGGCCTAATATGTTATTTTTTTTCTCAGCCGGGCAGTTAGGTCAGATCAGAAAAAATCACTTTTTTCAGAAACAAAAATTTGAAACTGGTTTTCCAGAGCCACCTAACCGTGGAAAGCTTTTAATCATTCCATTTTGACCAATGAGTCAAAAGTTATGAGGAGTTTTAGTTTGCGGGCAGTTTTGGAATCTCTATTCTAAAATAAACTTTGAAGTCTTTTATCTTACTCAATTTTCAATATCTTTTGAAAAAAAATAAATCATAGGATGTAGATTGTTTAATACAACATTTCAACCATTGGGATTGGCATTTTTCAATTTCATATCTAAATTCTTAACAATTTAGTATTTTGAATCATTCTCTACTTCATTCTACTTACTATTTTTTTCCTATATGTTATACAATTCCAAATGATGTGAAAATTTTCAAGCATGTAGCCAACTTGTTTAGGAAAAAGAATCCAAAGAAGCACCACCATTTTGGACATTTTTTCATAGAAAAGTGAGCTTTTGAAGTGCAGCTGCCCGGTTTTTTGCAGGGGTCAAAAAACAATTTCAGTGATTTTGAATGCTTATATCTTGCAATCCACGTGGTGGAAATTTCTGAAATTTTTACCACATATTCTCAAGTCAGCATACTACAAGATCCTACGGTTACATGAGTCAAAAAAAAGTTTTTTTCAAAAATTTGGTACTTGTACTAAAAACGGCAGTTCTTGAGCGTTTTCAGTGAAAACATAGTCACGGAACTTTAGGGGTTAATAGACATCATCCAAATTTTTTGCAAATTTTGAGTTTCTTGGAGATATTTTGGACAATTTCATCCAAAAAAGTTCCATTTTTTTCTAATTTGTTGGTAACCTCTACCCAAATAAGGTAAGGTGGATATACTCAAAATTGTACCCTATCTAAATCTGCCATCGTCACTTTGCGGACACCTCTAGGATCAAGATGTACCTATGTTGAAGAAAAGATTTTAGAACATATTCCAAAAAAACTTTGACCCTTCATAATATTTGCATACAATATCCAAATCTTGCATTCTTTTGTGCATTGGAACTTCCTTTCATTTGCCCATAAGAAAATATGAAAATTTGACCAATCTAATAATAATAATTATAAGTTAGTAAAAAATAGTGGTGCTTTTAGGCGTCCCTCCCTACCTTTAGATATTTGCAAAAATTTGCTAGAAATAAAAACATTGCTAGCCTCTAAGGTAGGCTAGTCCATTTCCGTCCTTTGCCCAACTCTGTAAGCTACTTTTATTTCCAATTCCGTCTATTCATACATCCAAATCTACCCTAGAAAATATCCAAATCTCTTCAAGATTTTGATAAAATCAATGAATTAATGCCGAAAAGAGTAATGTGTCATTCCTTGATTGGTGGGAACTTAAGTGCCAATAGATACATGGAAGGGTTCAGTGTTTGGGAAGTTTTTTTAGTTTTACCGGCTAATTTCCTCTAATTTCCATACTTAACCGTTTTTTCAAGTACCAAGTCCGGTTATTTTCTCTTTTTTCCATTCAAAATAAAAAATTTATAGACATTTTCACCAGTTTTTTGCTGATGTTTTCAAATTGCAACTGGGTTCTTTTCCAATTCCACCAGCTAACTTTGAACTAGCCACCGGTTCTTCCCGGACATTGGAAGGGTTATTGTGGTGTATATATGGGGTGTTTATGACCCCATTCTATGAGCAGTTTTGTAATTTCAGGGCTGACGACTTCAAAAATTCATAGAAATTACAATTTTAGTCGGAAAAATCATAATTCCACATGGGTTTGATCCATGAAACAAGCAAATAATAAGTGCCCCTCTTAGAATTGACCCCAAGATATTCAAATTCCAAATCAGGGTGGTAATAGGCTTGTCTACCTTACCGGCCTCTCTGTTCCGCTCCCCGCGCCATCTCCGTTTCGTGGCGAGCATGTTTTCCGGCCGCGGCGCATTGTCGCTCTGCTCCCCACCTGGCTGACGCGACTGACCCTTCGCCCACCCGAATCGACCTCGCCCAGAACTCCAGAAGCCCTGCAGTAGATGCAATGAAGACCTCGGACGTCATGGTCAAAGCACTGGAGAATGAAAACATCGAGTGAGTACTTCGCACGCACCCACGCATCCAAACCGTCGTGCATTGCAATGGCGCCAGGAACAGTAATTGCTCAAATTGTAACTATTCTCTTCAATCTGGTTCTTTCCTACGGGATCAAGAACTTGAAATGGACGAAGTTCAAATTGGGTCTCATGCTTTTTGTCCAGTTTTGTTTCATTGCTTGATCAACACGTCCAACGGTCTTCACTTGATCTGGTGATGATGAAATTTGCATTGTCTCATTTGAAATTTACTGTACGTGGGACGTCATGGTCAAAGCGCTGGAGAATGAGAACATACATCGAGTCCCCTGCACGGATCCAAACAGTCGTGCATTGCACTTCCACCAGGGTTGCGCACAATTGTAGCTCTTCTCTTCGTTCTGATTCTCCCCTACGAGACCCAGAACCTGAATTGACGAAACCCGAATTCAATCTCATGTTTTTTGTGCAATTTGGTTTTATTTCTTGATTACTTATTTAATGGTCTTCAACTTCTGGATCCAAACAGTCTTCCATTACACTACCGCCGTGATTCCTCAGGATTGTAGCCCTTCTTTTTGATCTGGTTCTCCCCTACAGGAGCAAGAAGCCCAAATTGGGTCTCATGCTCTTTGTCTAATTTTGTTTCATTTCTTGACCAACATCCAAAGGCCTTCAACTTCTGGATCCAAACACTCTTTCATTGCACTACAGCCATGATTGCTCAACATTGTAGCTCTTCTCTTCATCCCCTACAGGAGCAAGAAGCCTAAATTGAAGGAACCCAAATTGAGTCTCGTGCTTTATGTGCGATTTTGTCTCGTATCTTGACGAACACATCTAATGGTCTTTACTGATTCTAGTGATATGAAATTTGCAATAACAGCATTTGAATTTCACAATGTGGTAAAAAAGAATGGTCATTATTTAGATCATGAATTTTGGTCATTTATGGGTTAATAGGGTGCTTCGGTGCTTCGGTGCTTTCTTGGGGTTTCTTGTGGGATCACGTGTTCAGCAGGAGCTGTAGTTTCTGTTCTTTGAGCTCTGACCGTTTTCAACTTGTAGAGGCAAATTCGTTAGGTTCTTTCTCTTACTCGGAATGGTTGTGATTCAATCGATATGTTGCATGGCTTTGGTGTGTCATGTTCTGATTGTGGATTCGGGTTTTGATTCACATGCCAATTGATGGAGCAGACCTTTGGTTCGCTTCCTTTGAAGCTTACCCTAATCAGTCCTCGGAATGCGTTGCTCGTGTTTTCACGAAATTATATTAGCACTTGAATTAATCTTGGGTGAGACGATTAACAGGATGGAATTTGCTGAACAACTGGCCATGAGAAGATGGGACGTTGTGAATTGGTGAACAATACCTGTAGTCTTGCGCGTTAATGATGTTGATAGTGGTATCAAATATTCTTGGTGTGGAAGTTGAGATTGAATTTCATTTTTATTTTACACGATGGAAATTCTTCTCTGTAATGTGCAGGTACATATTTGGAATACCAGGAGAAGAGAATCTGGATTTTCTTGACTCCTTGCGGACTTCAAAAATGAAATTGGTAGTGACACGGCATGAGCAAGCTGCTGGCTTCATGGCCGCCACAGTCGGTCGCCTTACTGGAAAAGCTGGCTGCTGCTTATCTACCTTAGGTCCAGGTGCCACGAACTTCGCCACGGCAGCTGCGTATGCTCAGCTGGCTGGGTTCCCAATGGTGACGACAAAATCCTAAACCGCTGTGAAATTCTTAGCAGCACACGAACTGCCGTGTTCACTTAGAAGAAAGATCCTATGATTTGGTATCAAATTCTAAAACTGCGTGGAGACGTGGCATTTGTCACATTTGTTCAAATTGAGTTATGAGATAGTATTGAATAAATCTCTTTTTTGTCTGCCTGGGGGTTGTAAGCAGATTATGATTACGGGGCAGAAGCCAATTCGAAAGAGTAAGCAAGGGTCCTTTCAAATAGTGGACATTGTGGAATGCATGCGTCCCATGACGAAGGTATGTTTAGAAACAAATCATTCAAAGGAGGTATCGTCCACCAATGCCTTGAAATTCTGTATTCCGAGTTTCAATCTGGTTCTGCAATTCCTGAAGTAAAGGGTAGAATGTAATTTTGGTGACCCTTACGTTTGATACAGTTCACTAAACAAATTGTTGATGGAGACTTGGTGCCCTCACTAGTGAGAGAGGCAGTCCGAGTTGCAGAAGAAGAGCGACCTGGTGCTGTGCATCTAGAGTTGCCAGAAGACATAGCAGGAACGGCCACTGAAGCACATCCGTTTCCAGTTTATCCGGTCAGACGGCCAATTGCAGAAGCGAAAGCAATTGACAAAGCAATCGATATGATCCACAGTGCTTCCCATCCTCTTCTTCTGGTAGGAGCTGGTGCTAATCGAAAACGGACGCAGAAGATGTGAGGGGCATCGACGTCAACCAAAAATCTTGTCATAAAGTTGTGTGACAAATAGTTGTGTTCACAAGTTTTGAAGGGATGTTCAATCTATCTAGAAACAAACTTACCGGCTGTGTTGAGGTCATTGCAGGCTCAGGGAGTTCGTAGATCAGGTTCACATACCATTTGTAACAACTCAAATGGGCAAAGGAGTCGTGACTGGTATTTCTCGAACCACTCCAGGCCTTTTGGGCGAACTTGGAGCACCTGAGATTATGAATTTTCTATTTTTCGGTCCTCTGCTTTTCTACTCTGAATGTTGGTGGAAGTCTACCCCGTAGACATTCGAATTAAACTCGTAGGCGTATGTTTTCTGCAGAGGACCACCCCTTGTATTTAGGGTGCTGCGCATTGTCAGCTAAGGACTTCGTACACGTGTGCATTGAGAAGGCTGATTTGATCATCAATGTTGGGCATGATGTGGTGGAGAAGCCTCCTTTCATGATGAAGTGAGAATTCTTTTTCATCTTATTTTGCTTGCGAAAAGATGCGAAAAGATGCTATTTTCCCAACGGGTTGCGTTCGTTATCAAGGAATCAATGAGTTTTGTTCAATCATCATTTCAACACCACTTCCAACTATTTGGTTTTTTAATTACCTGAGCTCAATGGTGGATGTTATACATGCAGACATAATGAGCCTCCTCTTGTTATCCACATCAATTTTTACACGGCGAAGGTGGATGAGGTTTATTTTCCACAGGTGTGAAAACGAGACTCTCTTCAGTGGTAACTTCTCTCGAAAATGAAGACTTTGATAAGGCTTCTGGATCCGACGAATGCTTGAACAATCTTGCCTCCTGATGCTTCATTTGTTCAGTGTGTAAGTAGGTTTACTGTGCTTTTCCTGTGCAGTATTCTTGAATATAAATCTTTCTGATTATGCCTTTGTAGTTAGAAGTTGTGGGTGATATAGCCAATACGATTTGGCAATTGAAGGAACGCCTGAAAAACCAACCTTCGTGGGACACTTCTTTCGTGATGGGGGTATTTCTGTCCCAACTCCGTTCTCGTTGTCTGATTGAATATGTTTGTTATAAAATATTTTACCGAAATTTGGAACAAGAGAATCCAGTGTAATTGTATCAAATGAGCTGATGTCTGGGTTAGGGGCATCGGATAGGTGAAGAAAGATCTGGATGCACACCTGTTGAAGGGTTGTAAAGACCCTAGCTTCCCTCTTGTTCCGCAACGAGTAATTGCAGATTTGCGGTAAGTTCATAGAAGAATTGTGAGATCATGTGAGCATTTCAATTCTGCCCTCTTTTTAGAGCGGGTATCATGTGTATATCTTCATAATTGAGTGTTGAAGAAAGATATCTACGGCTCGTAGATTGGCTGAGAACATTAATAATATCTGACCACTTGTGAAATCTGATGGCATCTTCGTGTTGCAGGAAACAAGTCCCCCAAGATGGCATTGTGTGCTTGGACAATGGTAGGTGAAAGAAGATGGTTACGAGATTGACGTTGTTAAAATTCTAAGCCTTCAAAATAAGTGTAGTTGTTATTGTAATATGTTTCAAGTTTGCAAGAAACGTTATTATGATGCCAAGAGTTATTGATGATCCCGATTATTAAAATTTGGCCAGGTATGTACAAGATCTGGTTTGCTAGGTGTTACAAGGTAGTGGCCATTCTTGACTCACAATCCTTTTCGTCTTCAGTAAGAATGGAGTATGATAATGTAGACCGGCTCTGGTGCTTGTCAAGCATTTTTGTGTTCACGATCTTATGACATTGCTAGATGCCCTACCTGTGTTCAAAGAATGGCATGCAGGCCTACAAATTCTAATTTTCTTTGCTGGAAAATAATGACAAGGACGGCATTTTCTTTTTTTATATCGGCAATGATTGAAATTTGAAATACATGTTGATTCCGATTCAGGGCATCGTTGTAAGTGCAGGCTTATGAGCCGAACACGTTGCTGTTAGACAACGCACTAGCAACCATGGGTGCAGGACTACCATCAGCCATTGCAGCAGCAATTATTCACCCAGAGAAGAAGGTTGTTGCTGTTTGTGGTGACGGAGGCTTTATGGTGAACTCACAAGTAAGTTCATATTATTTCGTGATTCATTTGAAATAAGGGTTATCTTGTGGTCTGTTATTGATGCAACAGCTGTTCTATTCTAAAATGAAATGCTGTTTTTTTTCTGTATGCTTGGTAGAATAGGTGTCAGCAGGGGTAGTTGAGTAGGAATTCTCCTCTACCTGGTTCAAAAACTCAGATTTCTACAGTGCCTCCTTGCTTTCGGCTAGCTGGCAACTCTCTCCTTCCCTCTTCTCCCCCGTTTCGTTCCAACAATGGGACCCATTTTAGACTTCTATTTTTACTCCTCGATTTCTTTCTTCTTCTTTTTAAAATGGACACTGAACAATGATAAGTGAAATGGGTATTTTTCATGGTCCTTGCGCAACGCAATATTCAGTTGAATAATTTCTATGTCCTTTATGGAGTGCTTGACATAACCGTGTGTCTATTCAGGAGCTGGAAACAGCTGTACGGTTGAAATTGAACTTGACAATCTTGGTTCTAAATGACAATGCATTTGGCATGATCAAATGGAAGCAAAATCTTGCCGGCTTTGAAAAGTGCGCAAAACATCCAACTCCGCGTTCAATTATCACTGTCTCCATCCCCTGATTTGCATGAAATCAATGTAAATGATTTTGATGTTCACTCTCCACAAATACAGTGGCATTTTAAGAGCTGTAGTGATAGATTTTTTGAATGTACAGGAGATTCAAACTTCGGTACGTGGGCTCACTCTGGTATTGTGCAGGTTTGGTTTGAATGTGGGAAATCCGAACTTTGTTGCATACGCATGCAGGTGAGTGTTTTGGACTGTATTTTGATAATTAATGAAGTTGAACACATTCAATTTCGATGCAAAAACTTGTAAATCCTCTTATGATACCTTCATTCAATAAGGTAACAGGTTCATAAAACGCCCACCTAAGAGCTGAAATTGAACTTGGGGGAGGCGAAGCTTCTTGAAATAATTTTCAGAGTAAATTTTCCTTGAAAGACAAGTGGAATTGGCATCGAACCCAAGTCGTTTCATATTTTTGGAGCTTTGTGGAATTAGTTATAAAATTTTGAAGTTGAAATGGCGTAGGGCTCTAAAATCTCCCACCTCCTAAAATGTACATTTGGCTGCACATTGCTCAAGGCTATGAATTAGCAACATGTACACAGAGTGTACATTTGCGGAGGTGGGCGATTTTAGAGCCTGTTAACTTCACTTGAGAAATATCGACTTTCTTGGAGGAACTCTTGTTGCTGTCAGGTTGAGTGTTTGCACATGAAATTGATTTATTAACCTCTGTTGCGCTGTGGCAGCTATGGTGTCAAGGGTTATCGAGTAACAAGTGCTGATGAGTTTTCAGATATTCTTCACGAGTGCCTCTTTCACAGTCCAGAGGGAGTAAAGCTCGTTGAGGTAAAGATGCGATTTCTCTTCTGACCAGATTTGAGGAGAATACTGTGTTATTCCGCGGGTCGTCTGTAACCTCTCATCATGGTTCAGTGTAGAATAAACGGAACCGTCTATTGTAAAATTTTGAATGTAATTACCCTGGTCTCTTCAATCTGGGTATTTGGGTTCTAATTCGGAAGCAATGCAGACGATCTCGTAGACATCCATTAGAGATGTTAGGATACCCTTACTTAATCCTAACCGTTTTTTTCACAAAGTTTTCTTGCGTTTCTTAAGGTGAAAAGGTTCATGTTGGCAATTTCCAATTTCAATGTTTTGTGGCTTACAGAAGCCATAGACTGTGATACTACTTGGGAATTCTGCTGCAGGTTCCTGTGGACTACACTTGGGCCAATGAAATACTGGATCATGAGCTGCCAGGCATGTTCCAGAAATGCAAATCGGAACCAGCAGCTGCCACGGTGAGACTTGAGCAACAGTTTACATCCTTCCAAGTGGCGTTTGCGTTTCACTGGTACAGACTAGATAATGCTCAAGAACTGAGAGAGGCTTTAGAGCATTATTGGAAATTAAATTGCCAAGTTATTGCTTTACTTAATTTCCAGATCTTCACCTTTTAGTTGATCAGAGGGTTTAGAATGAGGAGAACGATTATGTGTTGTAATCCAGGCCTCGTCTTGGTAGCAATTAACCCTTAAACGTCTTGACCCTTTCTTTGAATTTGGCATAATTTTTGCTTATATCTTTGTACAAAAATATCATGAAAATTGGTCCTTAAGGAAGGTTGTCTTTTCAACATTCAAGTATTACAATGGATGAATGAGAAGTTGGTTGGATGAAACAATGCTTGCAAGTCCTCACGGGGTTCATCGTCCAAAATATGGACGTTGAAGCATTTTAAGGATTAAATGAGACAATGACACTTGGGTTTTCCTTTAACATTGGGCTTGGCACTATGTTGATAACCATAATAGAGGTGTATTCATTCTTATGTATTTCGCTCGGTGAATTGTTTTTCGACAGGAAATTTCAAAAACTCTGGCAAGTGCAACTCCGGTGGCTACATCCTGTAGTTTGGACAACTGACAGGTATTTCATCAAAGATGATGAATATGCATTTTTTGCTTAATATAAGGTAGTCTGCTCTTAAAGCAACCACTTAAGTACTATCTAACTCACCATTGACAGTAATAGATATTTCAAGCAATATGTCACTCATTCCTAGATAGGGATCGCATTTAGAACATGGTCGCTTTTAGAGCAAACTACCTTACACTAAGTTCAATAACTATAGGTGCATCCCAAATGCAATTGCTATACGATTTATCCTTTAGATTTCTAGAAAGTAAATGATTTTATGGGACGGAATTAACAGGAATCAACTCATTCAACCATTCATGTTGTGATCACCAAACAGGCTCTTGTTCATACATTATTCAAACATTTGTCAAGTAGTTTGTTTTGGGGGGAAATTGTCACACTTTGTGTCATTTTCCTAATATTAATTTCATTGTTCTACCATCCTCGAGCTACTATTTTCTCCATCCCTACAGCTTCAAGAATGTTAAATGTAGTGTTAAGCACTCATCGAAAGAAAACTTGTTCTTTTATTCAGGAGATGTCCACGGTCTTTTGGGGAAATTCTATACTACTTGGTATGTAAGGTAGATACACCCCAAAACTGCCACTTTTTGCTATTGAGTCTAGTTACTATTATTAGACTGGTCCAATTTTCATATGTTCTTGTAGGCAAGTGAAAGGAGGTTCCAACGCACCAAAGAAGATGGCATTTGGATACTGTAAGCAAAAGTTATTAAGGAACAAAGTTTGGTTCTAAAAGTGTTTCTTCCACATAGGTACAGAACTGGTTTTGGAGATGTACACATAGTATAGATGGCGGTTTAAGGTCAGTGGCACATTTGGGTGTACCTACCTTAAGCACAAGGTTCAATTTTGCGTAAGCAATTTTGATCATCTGCTATACCATGCAAATTGGTGTAACTTGTTAATTCCTAAAGGTTGAAGGGTATTTTTGAAGAGAAAAAGTCCGAAACTGCCAACTTTTGATGCATTGTCCAAAATTTAAAATTAAGTTTTCTTTTACCACATGGATTGAAAGATTATAACATTTGAGGTGACAATTTTTTTTTTTTTCATTCTTGTGAAATATGGTTAGCAGACTTCAAGCCCTTTTGGAGTAAAATTTTTGCATTACACAAAAATGAAGATTTTTACCATTCACAAGTATATGATGTTAGTTTTACTCATGCAAAATTTCAGAAGCAAGTATGGAGTCTAGCTTATTCTAAATCACCTTGCAATGCAAGCTGAATTAAAGTGAATTAATAATACATTAGTCATTTTTTGATGATTTTTTGTACAATGAGAATTTTTTTTAATTTGAAATCCAAATGGTAGAAAGCTAGAGACAAACATTTGTAATATGTGGAAAAAATTTCAAGAGCTTTGACTTCACTTGTTACAAGATATTAGGGCTTGAAGCTAGAAGAAAATGTTTTTTTTTCTAAACTGCCTCAGTCTATATAGCTAACATGATAGCTAACAAAGTTTGACTCCTCTTAGAATGTGATTTAAAAACTAAGATTTATTTTTGGAGGGAAAATTGTATGCCATGTTTTATTAGTTACATACATGTCAAATTTCAAAAATTGACGAGCATTTTTGCAAAAGATGCTCAAATTGCCTAAGCTGATAAAAAAAGTTTAAGGCACCATAACTTTTGATTTAGGCACCTAATTGTGACCCCTATTTAAACTAGACCCTACAAATTCTTCCATAAATGTATTGTCTCTATTCACTAGAGCTTAGGATTGCTTTTGGATATAGTCACCTACTTTTAGCACTTCAAAAATTTATAGTTTATTCATACAGAGTCGAAAAAGTGCATAAAGAGATCCAACAAGATTCAAAAAAGAATGTTCTACTAACTTCCAGTAAGATCCGAAAAAAATTAGGTAATTTAATAATAAAAATAGTGTTCAATTGCTTATTTGGATGCAATAAGGTGTAGTTACTTTACCTAAATTTGGTCTATATTTTGGAGGCATGTTTGTTTGATGCTCTCCATTGATAATATGCAAAGAATCAATAAAAGTTGTACGGAAATAGAATAAGGCTTAAGTAATTTCATAAACTTAGCCACTCTCAAATTGTTTATGTCAAGATGCAATCATGATGTGTGTTTGTTGAAAATCTAGATCCATTTTTATGCATGGGTTTCTTTTCAAGAATTTTATGGAGATTGATCAAATGAACTTGAAGTTTAAGGGACTTTTAGATTAACTTTCAAGTGGTCCTGTGAACACAATGCGTCTATGACAACCTTAGAAATTGCAAATAACCTACAATCATTCCCTAATATATTAGGAGAAATCTCCAATTACAAAATTGTGAGCACCGATACAATTGAATTTTGTGCAAAATTATAAAAATTATTCAACATTGAATTCAAATTCTATAAGAATCGTCAAGAGTGTTTTCATATATATTGGCCGAACTACAATTCTATCAAGAAGGCATTCAGAGTGTTTCTTCAAATTGTAGGCCAACTTGAAGTGAGCATATACAAATTTTTCTCACATTCATGGACCAAAACCACATTTAAGTCATTTTAATGTATACCTTACTCTAGGGTCAAATTTGTTAAAAAATAATTATGATTTTAATTAAATATGACATCTAATAAAATTTTCAGCTATAATAACGTGGCATAATTGAAAAGTGTAATAAATATTAATAAAAATAATCTAAATCCTCAAAAAATAATCTGGAGCCAAAGCCATGAGTATTAATAAAGTTGTGAATATGGATAGAGCCTTGAAAGCAACTCTGTTGCCACCTCAAAGTGAAACATGATTGTGACTATAGCGGAAATGTGACATTTTTAGAGCTCCACTACATCACTGCTATGGCTTTCCACTTTCTTGGGCAACACTACAATGCTCTGCCTATGCTATTGTTGAAGTCTTTTGAGACCACACTAAAGCTCACGCAATGACTCAAACCTTTTGACTATGGAAGAATAATTTTCTTTTATGATGTCTAGTACAATTGGCCCACAGCTTCATTGTGTGAAAATCATTTCACGTTCCTTTTCATGTTGAAGCAACGGACTAGTTAAGCTAGAGGTCATGAAATATTCAAAACTCTATAAAATGAACTTCCAAAAATACTAAATTGATTTAACTAAAGGAAAATCAACCAAAAAATAAATGATTTTGTATGGGCCTAATAAATTTGACCCCAACATATGGTACACAACAATGTTAAAAAAAATACAAAAAATTTATACAACGTCTGCCATTACCTCAACTTGCTACGGACCATGAAAAAACTCAACTTCAATAGAATGTTTTAAAATTGCATGCAATTCTTTGTATTTAGAACTACACTTTAAACAATAAAATGTGAAATATAGTGTAGACCACTCAAACAAGAATTAAGGGAAAAAAACTAATAGGTGAATGTTTTTTGCCATATATATCTAAGGGCCAAATTGATATATTCAACCACAAATTTTGAAAACTCAAAATTAACTCCAAAAAAAAGTCTAAAAAATGCGATCTAGAGGAATAGGTTGAAATCAAAGCATGCAGTAACAACTTCCAATCTTTATCAATGAAAAATTACTCAAATATTTCCAAATGTCCAACTCTTCCAAATGTAGGACCAAGTGTAAAATGTTTGCGTTGTGAATCTTCCATGTTGAGGTCGGTACAAAAATTTCAATTACCCTAAAAGAAACATCTTTTGGAAAATTTATTACTTAGGATGATACAAGATTCTTCAATGTATTGATGATGAATATCATAAGTTTGAAACGCTTGTAAAATACTATTATAGTCCAAAATTATGATAAATTCAAGAATTCATATTAACCCTTAAAGCGCAATGACATGATTTCACACCATTTTTTCACTTTTGGGCAATCCTTTTTTGATGCAATTTTTTTTGGATTTTTGTGAAATTTTGAGTTAGAGGAGTGTTTTACTAC
Organism: Antitrichia curtipendula; assembly: GCA_951230915.1. Taxonomy (NCBI): domain Eukaryota; kingdom Viridiplantae; phylum Streptophyta; class Bryopsida; order Hypnales; family Leucodontaceae; genus Antitrichia; species Antitrichia curtipendula. The sequence goes on along the minus strand of OX579638.1, from coordinate 1,468,542 downwards.
TATTTTGATTCCTTAGAGATTTCATAGCAATTCGAGTTGTGATAAAAAAATTATGCCTTAAAATGAATTTTTTGGAGAATAAGGACAATTTGGATAGCCATGGTAGATAGGTTCAATTGGTTTGAAAAATTTCATACATATTTTGAACTCAATTATTAACACAATTCCAAAAGTTAGTGAACATGTGAGGTCATGACTTAGACTTACAAGCCTTTGAAATTGGGCTTTTCAATTTTTGGACATTGTCTTACAGAGGAAAATTTATTTCAAAGGCTTGTAAGTCCAAGTCATGACCTCACATACATACCTTCTAAATTTGGGGATCATGTTAATAATTGAGTTCAAAGTCTGTGTGAAAATTTTCAAACAATTGGACCTATCTATCATAATTGCCCAAATTCCCTCTAACTCCAAAAAAATTAATCACAACTCATAGTTTTGTAAAATTTTCTAGAAATCAAGATAGACTAGTAGTGAGACACAACTCTAGTTGAAATTTTACAAAAACCAATTGCACTGGAAAGAATCTATCCAAAGTAAAAAAAACGGCATGAAATCATGCCATGGGGCTTTAGGAGTTAACCCCTAAAGGACCATTGTCCTGTTGGAAGACAAATGGGATTTGGGACAAGTACCTACAGGCTAATTTTTTGTCATGATTTTTTGAAACCTTTTTTGAAGGTAGAGAAATTGATTAGCTTCATCGGAAAATATATTTTCTTAAATTGGTGCCTATTGAACCAAAAAGTAATACCCCAGATGGGATTGTCAATTTTATTGTAGTATAGTGGCGAAGGCTCATTCATAGGGATTTTGTAATGGAATAGGAAAGATAATAACTAAATTATAAATTATAAAGCCAATCTTTGGCTAATTGTTGAATTCATAAGGACTTAAAGTCAATTATTGGCTAATTCAACTTCTATAAAAACATAGCCAAGTATTACAAATAAATTTTTTATTTCAAAGAAAGCGCCAAAAATAAAATTACAATTGGGACAAGTAATCATTACAAACTCTAAGGAAAAATGAAAGACAAATTGACTTAATGCCATATTTAACTACTTTTGGACTTTTAAGGGAATTTTGGACTTTGTCGATCGTGAGATCCCCCGATGTCATAGATATCTAAAATCTAAACTTGTTGTACATTTTTCAAACCACCTAGTTCAAAATCTATATCATTTCTAGATTCATAAAATCTATAGAAGTTAAAATCTACAATTGTCGTAGATGTCCCTTTACCAATTTTGAACTTTGCAAAGTCCAATAGTAGTTAAATATGGCATCTTATAGTCATTGTGCAAGATGACTTTACATATCTTAAAATCCAAATAGTTATTGTGTCTATTTGATACTCTTTATTTCTAAAGCATATTTATTCATTCATCTTTTTTCTATTACTTTTTCTATTTGACTATTACTCATTTTTTACATTGAAATGAAAATTAAGTCTGCTTGACCTTTGAGAATCAAATTTAAAAAAATTCCTTACAATTAATTACACTAAAAGACAAATTGTTAAAATTTCCAATATAAATAAGACTATAGTGCCAAGAAACAAAGTTAGATCCAAATAAGCTCAAAAGAAGGGGGAGAGGGTAGCAAAAAAAGTCAAATTTTGAATTTGAATTTTTTTGAATTTTTTCCTCATAGATTGTACTTTTGTCTACATAAAAAGCTTTGATTCATTCCATTTGGACTTGTTATGAGAAGTTATGGACAATCTTGTTTTGGGGGGCAATTAGAGGATTTTTTTTGAAATCTATACTTTAAGATAGGTAGTTTGTTTTGTTTGATACGTTGAGATCTCACAAACCGTGAAGCATCCGGCAATGGCCTTGGTACTGCTCAAAAGCTCTTGGCAAGTAGGGGTGCACGGACTTTGTTTCATGACGTGTAGACAAACAATTTGAAAGTTATTGAATTTGAAAGTTCTTTATAAAATAAAAATTGATTTTAATTCTCTTTTATTTTGGAAAAATCATAACTTGGACATTGCATGTCTAACACCACAAAACCAAATTTATGCACTCCTTTGTGCATAAAGCTTTTTGTTCGTGCCAATTTTGTGGCGTTCAGATGTAATGTGTGAAAGTTATGAATCTTTTCAAATTAAAAAGTTGAATAGAATGGTTTTTTTATTATTTATTTTGGAAAAAACATAACTTTCACTTTGCATGTCCAAACGCTACAAAACAAAGCCCTTGCACTCCTTCATACACAAAGTTTTCTATTTGGGCCAAGAATGCAACTTCTCATAGTAATTAAAAAATTAAATTAAATTATCTTTAATTTGGAAAAAAAACATAATTTTTGTATTGTATGTCCAAACACCACAAATCAAAGCCCTTGCACTCCTTTGTGCACTCCTTTGTGCATAAAGCCTTTTATTTGTAGTAGGAACGCAAGCTCTCACACTACGTTGTAAAAGTAATTGAATTTTGTAGTTCTAATGAACTAAAAAATCATAAAACTATTTTTAAGTTTTTTGAACATAGCAACGACACAAGCAACTACTACATAAAAGTTATTGAATTTTAAAGTTTTCATAAATTAAAAAAATTAAAAAATTACTTTTTATTATATTGTGGTAACGACACATGGCACATTATTCTATAACTTAAGATACATTGTCTGTTTTGTTTTGTTTGATCTAACAAATCGTAAGGTATCCAATGGCATTCTTGGTATAGCTTGAAAGCTCTTGCAAGGAGAGGTGCACAAACTTTTTCATGGCGTTTGGACAGACAGTGTAAAAGTTATTGAATTTCAAAGTTTTTTATGAATTGAAAATTGATTTAAATTCTATTTTATTTTGGAAAAATCATAACTTTTCATCTCATGGCCAAATGCTACAAAACAAAATCCTTGCACTCCTTTGTGCATACAACTTTCTATTTGTACTAATTTTGTGGCGTTTGGACCTACGGTGTAAAAGTTATGGATTTTTTAAATTAAAATTTTTAATTATATGATCATTAATTTGGAAAAAAAAATGTCTTTTATATTGCATGTCTAAACACCATGAAATGAAGCCCTTGCACTCCTTTGTGCATAAAGTCTTTTGTTTGTAGTAAGAACACAACCTCTCACACTACACTATAAGAGGTATTGAATTTCAAATTTTGAATGAATTAAAAATTATAGAGTTACTTTCTTTTTTGGTTGTGGCACAGCATAGGACACACTAGTCTATACTTTAAGATAGGATGTTTGTTTTGTTTTGTTTGATACGTTGAGATCTAACAAACCGTGAGGCATCCGGCGGCGCTCTTGGTACCACTCGAAAGCTCTTGGCAAGGAGGGGTGCACGGACTTTGTTCCATGATGTTTGGACCTATTGTGTGAAAGTTATTGAATTTCAAAGTTTTTTCTTAATCTAAAATTGAATTAAATTATCTTTTATTTTGGAAAAATCATAACTTTCACATTGCATGGCCATACATCACAAAACAAAGCCCTTGCAATCCTTTGTGCATAAAACTTTCTATTCATGCCAATTTTGTGGCGTTTGGACCTATGGTGTGAAAGTTATGGATTTTTAACCCCTAAAGTCCCATTGTCCCCTCGGGGGACAAAATGGATTTCAGGTAGGCTCCTACGGTCTCAATATTTTTTGTGATTTTCTGAGTTTTTTGTGTGAAGATAGAGAATCACATTAGCTTTCCAAAAATGTAACTTTTATTTCAATCGGTGCCCGGGAGCAAAAGTTATGGCACAAAAATCCCAAATTTTAGTTCGGTGGGCAGAAAAAAATCCTCAAAAAAAACTTTAAATTAAAAATTTTAAAAATTTGTTTCATTTAGATTTTATTTTTATTTACATGGGAAGCTTTGATTCATTCCATTTGGATTTATTATGCAAAAGTTATGGTCAATCTTATTTTTCGGGCAATTAGAGCATCTTTTTGAAAAATAACTTTTAGGATTCATTTCTGAACTCAATTTTAACAATTAAAAAAAAAAAAGTTTCAAAAGGTCAAGATTTCTTGCTAGAACAATCTCACCGTTGAGATTAGTATATTTCAATTCTATCTTAGAGCTATTAATGATTTAATTTTTCCTTCAGTCTTGAACCTACTTCTACTTAATAATTTTTTAATGAGTGAAAACTAAGTGTTTCTTAAAAAAAAAAAAAAAATTCTAAATTCTCAACTCAATTCTTCATCATATAAAATTAGAAATTCAAAATCATTAGAGAAAAAATTTGAAGTTAAAAAGGTTCAAAGCCCCAAAATGTAGTTGAGCAAGGTGCAAAAAAACTAGATTCCTTCACCTTAAATGCAAATATCTTGCAATCTACATGGTCAAAATTTCTGAAATTTCTTCTACACATTCTTATACTAGTCAGTTTAGTACAAGATCCTACGGTTTTTTGCTCTTTGCTCTAGAAATGGCAATTTTGAGTGTTTTTTGATGGGAAAATGGCCTTGGGACTTTAGGGGTTAAACATAATATAATGAATTTAACTATCTTTTATTTGGACAAAAAAACATAACTTTTGTAATACATGTTTAAACACCACAAAACAAAGCCGTTACACTCCTTTGTATATAAAGCCTTTTATTCATAGTAAGAACATAACTTCTCACACTACAAAAATTATTGAATTTCAAAGTTTTTTTGAATAAAAGAACTAAAAAATGATTTTGATTTTGATTTTACCAAGAATGCAACCTTTCACACTATGTTGTGAAAAATATTGAATCTCAAAGTTTTACAAATTACAAATTACAAATATTTCACTTTAATTTTGACTATAGCACATTAGAACGCAGTCTCTCATACTACGGTATAAAAGTTATTGAATTTCAAAATTCTAATGTATTGGCTGTGGCACCTTCCAACTTTCTCAAACCAACTTCTAGTTGTATGCACAAAGGAGTGGCTAAATTTCTTGCTAAATTTTGATGTTTTTTGCATAAGGCTTATGACAACGTTCTTGGTATCACTCAAAAGCTCTTGAAAAGGAGGGATGCACGAACATTATTTTGTGGTGTTTGGACAAACGGTGTAAAAGTTATCAAATTTTAATTTTTTAATGATTTCAGTAATTAACTTAAATTCTCTTTTATTTTGCAAAAATCATAACTTTCACATCACAAAACAAAGCCCTTGCACTCCTTTGTGCATACAACTTTCTATTCACGCCAATTTTCTAGTGTGTGGACCTACTATCATACATGAAAGTTATCAATATTTTGTAATGCTGAAAGCCTTATGCAAAAAACATCAAAATAATTTAATCCAACTTTTTTTCATTTGGAAAAAAACCATAACTTTCACTTTGCATGTCCAAACGCCATGAAATAAGTGCCTTGCACTACTTTGTTTATAAAACCTTTTATTAGTAGTAAGAACGCAACCTCTCACCCTATGGTTTTTTCAAGTTTATTGAATTTCAAAGTTCTAATGCATTAAAAATTTATAGGATTGTTTTTAATTTTTTTGGTTGTGGCAACGGCACACTAGTCTATACCTTAAATTAGGTTGGTTGTTTTGTTTTATTTTGTTTTGTTTGATACGATGAGATCTAACAAATCGGGAGGTGTTCAGCGGCGTTCTTGGAACCGCTCAAAAGCTCTTGACAAGGAGGGATGCACGGACTTTGTTTTGTGGCGTTTGGATAAATGGTGTGAAAGTTATTGAATTTTAAAGTTTTTTTGAATTAGAAATTGATTTAAATTATTTTTATTTTCATCAAACTAGCATGAAACGGATCAAAACGGATCAAAATGAAGTCTTTCCACTCATTTGTATATGAAGGTTTTTGTTCATATTCAGAACCTCTCACATAGAAAGATAGGTTATTATTGTTGACATAAAAACAGCTAGATGTCAAAATAGATGTCCAAAAAAATTTGTCATAAAAATAATGGGCATGTCAAAAAAAACATGGGTTTCTTCTAGTGTTTTTAGTAGGACAAAGGGAGTAACTTTTACATTGCATGCCCAAACGGCACAAAACAAAAATTTTGCAATCTTTGTGCAAAAAACTTTCTATTTGTGTCAATTTTGTGGCGTTTGGACTTGCAGTTTGAAAGTTATGGATTTGTTTAAAATAAATAATCTTTTATTTTGAAAAAACTGTAACTTTTGTAAGGCATGTCCAAAGGCTACAAAACAATGCCCTTGTACTCCTTTGTGCAAAAATGCAACCTCTCACATTGCAGCAAATACCTTGCACTACTTTATGAATAATAGAGATTGAATTTCAAAGTTTTTATAAATAAAAAATTATATATATTTTTTACTTATAATTTGGTTGTGGCAATGGCACAAGGCACATTAGTCTTCTTGGAAAAATAACTTGTAGGATTCATTTATTAATGCAATTTTTACAATTTTTCAAAAATAAAATCCACATAGCTTAGTTTTCTTCTTAGAACAATCTCACCATTGGGATTAGTGTGTTTTAATTCCATTTAGATATAAATAATTTAGACTTTTCTTCTAGCTTATACCTACTTCTATTTAATAATTTTTTAATGAATAAAACTTTAAAAAATTTGAATTATTTTTCCTAGAATTTTAACTCAATCCCTCACAATAAAGATTTAAAGCTAAAAAATTTGTAGTGCAAAAAATTTGATTTAAGAAGGTTCAAAGTCGAATAATCTAATCCCGCAATGTGCTGAAAAACTTATTTTTTTCACTTTAAATGGAGATATCATGCAATTCGTGAGGTCAAAATTTCTGAAATTCTTTCTACACATTCTCAAACTAGTTAGGTGTAAGATCCTATGGTTATATGTAAAACAAAATCAATTTTCAATTTCTTTTACTCTTTGCTAGATAAATGACAATATTGAGTGTTTTTTGGCTAAAAAAGGCTATGGGACTTTAGAGGTTAACCAAATGGGTATACTACAAGAAGCTATGTCCTTGTAGCATTGTCTTGATTTTTAACCCCTAAAGTACCATTGTCCCCTCGGGGGACAAATGGGAGTTCGGGCAGGTACCTACAGGCTGAATTTTTGTTCTGATTTTTTGAAATTTTTTTTGAAGATAGAAAAACTAATTATCTTTGTGGGAATATAATTTTTATTTCAATTGGTGCCCAAGGGCAAAAGTTATACTACAAAAAGCCAAAACCAAACTCGGCGGGCAGCACAAAAAAAATCAGAAAAAGTCAAAATAATTTATTTATTTTTAATTCCTAAAATATTATATTTCTATATATGTGTGAAGCTTTGATTCATTCTATTTGGACTAATAATGAGAAAGTTGCGGACAATCTTGTTTTTCGGGCAATCTAAGCATCTTCTTGAAAAAATAACTTATAGGATTCATTTTTGAATGCAATTTTCACAATTTTTCAAAAACAAATGCTAGACATGGTTTTTTGTTTTTTTGCTAGAACAATCTCACTGTTGGAATTATTGTGTTTCAATGCCACCTTGGAGCTATTAACAATTTAGTTTTTTATTCAATCTTGGACCTACATCTACTTAACAATTTTTAAAGAATGAAAATCGAGTGTTTATTTTTTGAATTTTTTTTTCTAAATTCTCAACTCAATTCTTCAATACAATTTTTTTTTAATTCAAAGTCTGTAGTGTAAATTTTTTTTCCAAATGTCGGCCAAAGTCGGCTGAAATTGAAAAAACAGCATTCAAAAAGACTACTTTTCCAACTTTGAATGCTGCTATCTTCCAATCCATACAATCAAACTTGATGAAATTTTTACCACATGATCTTAGACAAGTGATGTACCAAATCCTACGGTTAGATTTTGAAAAAATGTTTGTTTTGTTTTCTTGGATGAACGCAGCAAAAATGGCAGTTTTCAGTGGTTTCTGGCCAGAAAATGGCCTTGGGACTTTAGGGGTTAAATAAATTTAGTTTTTAAAATTTCCCTAGGGCAGCTTTTGTTGTTATAAACTACTTTTTATTTGGTCAAGAGTCAATAACTCTACAAAAAACCCATCAAACTACTACAAAATATAATTTCTTAAAATCACACACTACAATGACTAGTTTTTTCTATAAAGCATTACCTCTAAAACTAACTTCACATATAAATATACATCCTTCACATATAACACTTGCCTCCTAGGATGGAATACACAACCACTCATTATATTCATTATCAAAGCCAAAAGCACTAGCTACCTACTCCGCTTTCCACCAAGAGTTAAATGAACACTTTGATATCTTGCATTCCTCACTCAACACTACTTTCACAAACTTTAACAACATTGCCATCAACTCCTACAGGTTTTTAACTACATTTTCACCAAAAACGCTCCAAAACACCATTTTTAGAATAAATACCAATTTTAGAAAAAAAAACCATTTTTGGACAAATGTAACCAAAGGATCTTGTAGTATGCTAGTTTGAGAAGATGTGGAAGAAGTTTGAAATTTTTTTGCCCATGTACCTTGTAAGATATTAACATTTAAAGTGACAAAATTCCTTTATTTGGCCTTGCAAAAAAATGGGCAACTACACTTCACAAGGTCACATTTGTATGGGAAAATGTCTGGAATGGTGGTGATTCTTCAAAGCAAGTTGGCTACATGCTTGAAAAAATTTAGATCATTTGAAATTGTACAATATACAGGAGAAATATAGTAAGTAGAAAAAAGGAGAGAATGATTCAAAATACTAAATTGTTAAGAATTTAGTTATAAAATTGAAAAATGTCAATCCCAATGGTTGTAATGATGTAATAACACTAAAAGAAACCCATGTTTTATGTGACATTTTCTAATTTTCATTGACGTATTTTAGGTGACACCAATAAGAACAAACTTGTGTTTTTATGTCAACAACAATGTCCAGTGTAACATCCAGATGTGAACAAACTCTTCATGTTCACCAAATATATTTACCTCAATGGAGTTCAGGCTCTCACTTTTTCTTATGTAAAATTATTAAGCACTGCTAGAAGGTTCCTTTTTGCTCCCCCAAATTTAGAGATTGCTCTAATGTTTTCATTGAATGGCTACCTCACGATCCATGAGGTGCATTATAGAATGGAAGGATTTAGTCTCTCATACATTAAAAATTAAATAGAAATCGCAACAAAAGGTATCCTTATAGAGGGAGATACCTACTAGCAAGGCAAGCCTCCAAAGGGATTAAGGTAGAACAATCCATTAAGTTCAAAAGACCCATTCCGGACAGTCACCTAGAGAATGACCCATTATATGTTTTTTGTAATAAATGAAATTTGGGCTACAATCAATTTCTTAGGTGACAATAATGGAGTGATTAATGACTATCAAATAGGAACTTCTACCTTTCGAGTGTAATTAAATTCATTACAAAAAGTGACTATTTGAGGCTTTCATGTTGTGACGATGTTAAAAAAGACAATGATGACTTTAGATGAGTAAGATGACCATTATGAAATACACTTAAAAAAAATTATAACAAGCTCATACTTTGTAAAAAAATTTATAATTTCAATTGCTCTCGCTGATTACATTTAGTGGCCTTCAGTGAAGCTGCCTTTTCTCCTTTGGAGTCTTCATCTTCAAGATTCATCCTCACATTATTAATTTAAGCATTGGCATTGGGATGGTAATAGTACATTTATGGTATGCTTCATTATTTTTTGTTAATTTTAGGATTGACATACAATTCTACAAATAAATATAGAAAATTAGTTTGTCGAAACTCCAAAGAATCCAATGAGTATTACACCAATGCAATTTTATCATCTGCCACCAAAAACACATTTAAATAGTGAAATGAATGGATTGCATCATTGACATTTGTAGGAGTGGAAGGTAGAAACGTCATTTTATATTGAATTCCATTGTTTATCTAGTCCGTTTGAGATATCAATCCTCCAATCAAAAGTTATGGACAAATTTCAGACGGGATGTTTGAAAATGTAAAAAGAATGACCCTTCCAAACCCTCTCTGAAATTTGTCCATAACTTTTGATTGGAGGATTGAAATATCAAACAGATTTTTGGAGGTAAAACTTTACTTAATTTTACAACTTTTTTTAGTTCAAAGCTTTTTGAGAAAAGTTATTTCTTGTGCCTCAAAGAGGTTTGCAATTTTATTTTAAACACAATTCTTGCTTTTGACTTAATTATGAGTGGTTGAGCTTCTACTCATTCTAATTTACATATCCCACATGGATTGTATTACTTACTACCACCCCGAATCTATATATAGAACTTTTCAAAATTATTATTGGCTATTGCATCATTGCGTGTTATTTGTTCAAATCATTGTTTTCAGTGAATCAAAAATGTTGTTGTACATACATTTTTAATGTATTGGAGCTTACTTAGATGAACACCGTACAGCTGGGACCCTGCAGACGTACCTCAATTCTCTGACAAATATTGACGCATGTTATTTAGCTGATGTTGGGTGTGGAATTTTTCACATCCTTCTGTCTGAGGAAAGACAACGAAGCTAATTGCTATTGAATGTTAAGGTAACATACTCTCAAAGCGACCATTAAAGGGCTATTTTGCCTTTTTCACAGGCTTCTGCGGACAGAAATATTTTGTAGATCATTTTTCAGAGAAAGAAAAATAGATGTGGAACCTAGCACAAGTGGTTTTGTATTTTTCCAAGCATTTTTGAATTACTTATAGATTTTCGAAGATTTGGGGCACAGACACCTATTTGTGACCTTAGGTCTTCCAAAACCCGTCCACTTGCAACTTGTAAAGAGATGAGCGGAAAATCAAAGGCAATGATTGACTCTTGCAATAGAAAAAAATAATTTTTCCTCCATGCGTTCAATTGCTGAACTAGTCCATTTAAGGGTCACCCCATCTCCATTCTCCACCTAAAAATAGGGGTGGTTTTAAGAAGATGAGTGCTTTTAGAGCACACTACCTTGTGCCGTTTCTCACAAATTGTCTGTAGGTGGGAAATTTAAAAAAAAAATTTCAGCAATGGCATGAGGGCAAACTCCTAATTCTGCCCCACGATGAGCTGTTCTACCTTCATTGATGGCAATATTATGTATGATAACTCAGTAAACTCCATTGATTGCAATATTATGTAACTCAGTAAACTCCCGTATAACATTCTGTACTCTTGGGAAACACTGCAATGCAATGCAATGCAATGGCAAGGGACCTCACTGTCAAGAGTGAAGACCCCCTCTCCCACTTCCTGAAGTCCCCGCCGGCCTTTCCCTATCTCCCAGGCATGTGAAGACCCCTCCTTACGTACGTACGCCTGCCTGCCCTGCCCTGCCCTGCCCTGCCATTCCCGTGAAGCCTGCCGAGCCAAGCCTGGTGCCAAGGTGCCATCCTTCTCACTCCCCATGCAAATGTACTCTTCAACCCCACCCTCTCATTGTCATTGTCTGTCATGCTCTCGGCTTAGAATGCCAGTTCATTAATTAATCAGCCAGGGGAGAGCCCTTCAGTTGGGCCCGGCCTTTCTCTCCCGGCTCTCTCCCCTAAAAGGCTTCTCCACGCTCATTTGCAGCTAATCCTTCTTAGATATTTGCTGACTTCAAAGTGTTCTGAGTCTAGCTAGCAAAGGACAGGATTGACACTTAGACTCATCTGTGGAACAACAGTAAGCCTCTCGATCGATCTAGTCTCGATACACCACGTGGGGTGAGTCTCAGCTTTTCAATAGGATCGACTTAGGTTGGACAAGTTAGTGTGCGTAAGTACTGAGTGTGGATTTTGTTCAAGAATCATTGATTGATTTCATAGTGTTAAGTTATGTGGTTTGAACAAAGAGGTTTGAGTGTGGTAGTAAGCGGGATATATTAAGAATCCTTACACTAGTTAGTCTAGCCAGAGTTTGGCCGAGTACGTGATGTGCGAGCACCATGCTTCGATACACGCGGTTTGTATGGATATTATTGTATGCGCAGTTGTTGTTCTGTATCACAACGGCTTGGTTCTGTGACGCCGCCGCTCTGCATCATCACGTGGAGACTTCAAGCATGACGAAGGTAACCAATTCGACAATCTAGCTACACTTCATTATCTGATGATCGGACCTCCATGCATTTGACTGAGTGAGGGGACGGACTACTAGACTTGGATCAATGCATTATTTATGGGGTGCGTTATTTAGAAAATGAAAGAGATTGAAGCATGTAATGCAAGTCGTCGCAGTATATAGTTTTCTGATGATTCAATAATATTCTAGCTCCATACAGTTTTTCAAAGTTATATTCAGACTTCAAAGAGTTTCAAAGTTCAATTGGAATCATAGGGAACCTAGCTAATTAATGTGTTCAACAAAGAAGCTCAAGCTAGGACTGGTGGAATTCTCAACCTTGACTAGGAACTTGATTGATTCGAGGCAATAGACTTCTGATTGATTTCCCTTTTGCAACAGGGGCTGATTCGAAGTCCGGATAACGGGATGCACACATCGAAGAACGTCAATGGCTGGTGCCGACGATGTCTACGAATCCAGGACGATGAAGGTACGTAATTTCCATGAAATTTGGTAATTTCCTACACTTGCAATGCCTGTACAGTTAGCTAGCTCGCTCTACAGAACTTAAAACCAAGCAGTGGCGGATATTCAGGCCTTTGGTCCTCGTCAAGTCCCTCTCTTTGAATCCTACATGTAATACACACCAGTCTTAGTTAGAGCTTCGTGTGGATTACCAGAGCTCAGAGCAGGTACTGTATGTGCACCCAGAATCGTCACCTAAAATCAATGCCCATTGGCGATTCTGGGTGCCCATACCTTCATTATCACAAATAGCTGCGCTCTGAAATTCCCTACTGGCACACTGCAGTTCTAGCTCCTGTAACCACAATTGCAGCGATCTGAATTGCTCCTAAACCACAGAAGAACTCCAGTATGTGTCCTTTCGTGCCTAAAGAAATTGGACAAATGTCTTTTTGCGTCCGAATTCCATTCCTAGTGTCCACTATCATGTCATCACTGAACATTGATTACGAAATTCTTCAAAACTTCCATAGATGGACATTCAGTTGGATTCCTCCTATGAACGATAAATTGATCTTCACAGTCTACACCTGCTACTACACTGCTTTTTCCTATTAGTGGAAGGAGAAAACCCGTTTCACGTACAAAATTAGTGTCAGACACCACAAGGTTTCATTTCTGTGAAAATCAATACAATGCAGTACACCGTAATAAATATATCTTTCAACCTACACTAAATTGAAAATAGTGTAAGCTTGCTAAATTAGTGTCACCCGCACTAAGTTATAAGGACAAATCCACGTAGTGCGGTACTACTTTTTGAAGGAAGAACCACTTGTATTGTAGTCTGTCTCACTGCGACCACCACCTCCTTTTAACTTGATTTGACGAAACTGGCGTGGATGATTCGGATGCCATTGCAGCACCACCCCCAGTTGCCGAAGAATCTCCGCCTTCTGCCGTTCCCGGACCCGTGACCCCTCCTCCCCTGGCCGCTGTCGACCTCCCCGCCCTCCCCACCGACCCCGACTCCCCCCCGTCGTCTCCCCGCACCAACCCCTCCAGCCTGCTCACCCCTTCGGGCACTTCGGTTCCCGGCCTCGGGGACAACGGCAGCAACATGAAGTCGAGCTCCGTGCTGGCAGGCAAAGTGGGGTTCAGTGCCGGGGTGGGGTTGACAGCAGGCGTGGGCTTGGGCGTGCTCTTGTTGGGCGTGCTCTATTATTTCAAGCCCGACCTCTTCTTCCTGTGCTGCAAGACGTGCGTACGAGTGCAGGTCTTCCACCACTCTGCCCCTGCCAACGCCAACTCCAAGAAGTGAGAGAATAAGGAGTGAAAGATATCATACGAACTGTCTTAATTAAACTTATTAATTAGTTGCAGAGCCAGGAGCTTCTTTCCCAATTTCCAAGTAAGTTAGTCCGTCGATATGATCGGCCTGCCTGCAGCGTTTAAGTTAAGTTCTCTGTCCACAGCAATTAATTAGTGGCGCCGACCGGTATAGATATTAAATAGTCTGGGGCTCTGGGCAGGGGAGGTTTAGGTTCTGTAGCCGAGAGTCCGAGACGACTAGACGAGGGGAGTCAGTCGGCATGGAGCCTAGACGATTCTCTTTCGGGTTGGCAGTGGGAGATGCCGATCTTGCAGAGATTTCTGACAAGATTCCAATGCACTGCTTTCTCTGGGTGTGTGAAACTCTGAAATTGCTCTACAACGAAGTTGACTCTGTAGCGGCGCGGCGGACACCAAGTGTCTGATGGATGATAAGGAATCTCGCCTTCTATGTAAGACAAACTGAAGTGCAAATGTTCATCCAACGTGAATTTCATTAAAATGGCGGCATTCCGGAACTTTGGCGGGTTTACATGTATACCAGTCCTAGATGTTCAGACAAAGTGGCGGATTTCATATGCCATTTTAACGAAATTGACGTTATCCTTGAAATTTGGTACAAAAAGGCGAGGTCCTGCACAGTGGTTTTGATGTCACCTGTGTTTTTAAGCAAGTTTTTAAGCAAGTTTTTAAGCAAGTGATTCATACACCACTAGAAACAGAGGTTTTCATGGTGACTAACCTATTGTTTTAGGGTTAAGCTTAACTTTTATAGGTTTGCAACTCCATTATACATCTCCCCAAGTGGATATGCTTTGGTCAACCGTGATTGAAACTCTCAAAATAACCATTTTTGGATATTTGATTGAAGTTAAGAAAACGAAGCATGACAAGTTTTGTTTCTATTCAATTCTGAACTTTGGGAAAAATTCAAAAATTTGAAGAATCATCACAATTGAAAACTCTATGTGTTTTGTATACTTGGAATGGAACACTTTTATATGGACCAAAAAAACACAAAGAGGTGTTCTATACTTGGATGAATGCAGACAAAAATAGATGAAAGTTCAATGACAATTATACTATTGAGATGGTAGGAAAATAGCCTAAACCACGTTACATGACTTTTATCTAAAATACTACAAATTTCAAGCACATTTGGCCTTGGCTTAGTGACTTTGGCCTTCATACACTGATGAGGTGGTCATGAATTCAAACCCGGGGCATTGCCAAGGTGCTTACCACCATAGTCCACCCAGTTATGGTAGATGGGGTGCAATAACTACCTTGTTTGTCATACAAGGACCTAATAATTTCTCAAGGGAAGAAATATATTAGTTCTTTATTATAAGATTATAAGATCTACCTGCTAACCAAGGCATTGAGGATGAAATTTGCCATCTAAGTCCATAAGGCTTAGATGATTGAACCATTCCCAACACAAATACTTAATTCACGCTTGCCTTTTATATTGGAGGTACCTTTTCTTTTTTGCTTTCTCTACTAAGAACTTCAATGTTATTACCCTTGCAAAATCACATATTTTATCCAAAGTAGTGTGAGTTGGTGTTATTACTACATGTCTCACTAAACAACTTTTGAAAACATCTTAATTTAAAATTTCTCAAAACAATCAATGTTCTCATTTTAGCCCTAGAAGCTTGTTGTCAAGGTAGTCAAATTGTTTTTTTGTCAATTTCAAGGTGAATTGGTGCATTTTTTAACCCTTCAAATGATTTGTATCTTTCCTAGATTAAAACACAAAATTCCAATCATTGGTGTTGTCTAAATTTATTTTTTTATTTTTTTATTTTAATAATAATCATAAAATTATATATATATATATAATTTATTTCTTTATTTCTTAAATTTTAGATTTTAAATTAATTTTTGGCAGTAGTGTGTCTATGTATTTGTGTATTCGCAATGTCTCTTTTTTGTCTATGCCAATGGATTCTTTTATTTAAAAGATAAGTAATAAAAAATATTGATCTTTCTTCCTTGCAGTACAATCATCAATGATTGTGTGTAGCAACGCAAAGCCCTAATTTTAATAGTTTTCTTCAAATTCATTCTTCATTGTCCTACTAATAGATTAATTGATTTACGTCAAAACCAACCTTGAAGTGTGAGATTAATAGTCCAAGATGTGTGCACCTAGAATCACCAATAAAAATGTACATTCATTTCAAGTGACAACTTGGATTGCAAATTCAAATAAAATTTAAAAAAAATTGTATGTTATATGTATTATATTATTCATCCATTAGATGAAGTTGTTTGTTTGTTTGTTTGAATTTTTACAATGAGATCTCAAAACATTATTTCTTTAGTTTGAACGCATTTATCTTGCCATCTATATATTTTGGTGAAAACAATTGCAAAATCCCTCGTTGTAGTATTCTTGACTTTTCTAAAGAAAAAATGCTTCATCCATGGATCATTCTTGTAGTGTATTTTGGCCATTTTTTTCTATAAACTCTTAATGTCAATTATGCCTTAAAATTGATGCTTGTTGAATTTCTTTCCAACTAATGAAATGAAACTAATCAAGTGCAATTTCTATTCCAACGACACTAGCATGTGAACTTAGAAATGTGATCTTACAAGTCTTAAGCCTGGGTGTAAGTAGATTCTCTACAACTATTGAAGGTATCTATAACATAAATATTTATAATATAACTACCCTACAACCATGGAAGGTGCTTATAACATAGGTACCTATAACATACATTACAAAGTTTCCTCTGTCATAAATTGTCACTAGTCTTTGTACGATTATCATCAAGCGCTGCTTTCATATTACATTCGTTCATTTGGAAATATTGTTACAACACAATATTGTCATTCATGATTACAATGCGGTTTAGGCTTGTCATTTATATTTGAATTTGAAGTGTTGAAGTTGCACAATAACTATGCATGACAAAATATGTATGACTTCAATGGTTTAGTGATGGATGATTGACTTTGTGCAACATTAGCGCTTATTTAAGACAAATAAAGTTAGTGCAATAATCATACAACATCATGTATGTGCATAGTTATTGCATTAACATTGCATTTTTCATCTTTCACAATTTTAGTACTAAGTCAATTGAAAAAGAAGGAATTGAGTTCAAAATAGAAACTCAAACTTCATTTTTGCATAGTAGATTAATTTTTTTCAGAAAACTTTGAATAAAAAAAATTGGAAAATTAAGTAAAGTTTCATTTCCAAAAATCCTTTTGAAATTTTAATCTTCTACTCAAAAGTTATGGACAAATTTCTAAGAAAATATTTGTCCATAACTTTTAATTGGAGGCTTGAAATCTCAAACAGATTTTTGGAGATTAAACTTAACTCGATTTACCAAAAAAATTTAGTTTTAAGTTTTTTGCAAAAAAATATTCTACTATGCCTGAATGAGGTATGAAATTCTTGTTTTAACACAAAGCCTACGTTTTGACAATGAGCGGTCCAACTCTCATCTTCAAGTTATCTCATATCCTTTGAGTGTTCATAGAGTGGATTTTAGTCTAAAGAGGACCTTCCCACCTTTCACTCTCACCGAGTGTCAATTAAGTGATTCCTTCACTATACCATCAAGTTTCTTGGTGGCCTATTAATGGATTCAATTCAAGTTAAAATTTGGTGGCCATTTGAATGTATATTTATTAAGTGATAGTGAAAAAAATACTAGAAATTGAATTAAATTTAAAGTTGTCAATTAGAATGGTAATCAACAATTGAACATTTATTATATTTTTTGGAACATTGATACCATTTAATAAATGTTATTGCAATATAAATAGCAATAAAATTATTGTCATAGATTTTCCATGTACTTCAACGCATATAAAGTGCATGACAAAAATAATAAATTTTTATGCATAATATGTGTTTTTTGCGTACTTGTGATTAACGTATAGAAGTCACGTAGTTAATAGTGATTACAAAGCAATGCCAATTCCTTGCAATAACTGTATGCATTGTAACAATGCAATAAATTGTAAATTAACGTGGGCACCCATGAAATAATAGTAACCACATGATATTCATTGATAATCCATAGGTTCTTAACTTTGTGATGTAGACACCTATAATATAAATATTTTATAGCCATAGAAAGTGCCTATAAGGCTATAACATATACTTGTAATATAATTAGGCATTTATAATATAATTATCCCATAATTGGAGAAGGTACTTATAACTAGGAGCCTAGGCTCCTAAATTTATGGGCTCAAGATCCTAGATTTACATGCTAGCAACTATGATTTCCACTCTAATAAAAAATGTTATAAACTTTGTAAATTTCAATATTTCATAGCTTCCAATGGAGTTTTATTTTTCAATCACTTTCACTTTCAATTCTTACTCTTTCACTTAATCAATTATATGATATCGTAGACCATTTATTTATTTTTGAATATAATAATTTTTTGTTGTCCTATTTCTTTCTTATAAACTTGGTTAACATATTGATGTAGCATATTTATTAAAATATTTAGCAAAATATTATATATTCAATAGTACATACTCTAAACCTTGAAGTCTAAAAAACACACCTAATATCCTAAACCTTAAACCATTATTTTCCAAAATGTGTTACAATATTCATATGATAAATTATAAAATAAAGATGACAAAATATAAATAATGTTTAAGCTTATGTCATCAAAAACCTGTTGGCCTTCTCAATTATTTATTTTCCTGGCATGGTCAAAAAGTCTAAATCATCTTGAATAATTGTTTGCATCAAAATAAGTGTCTGGTGGTACAAATTGACAAAGATAAGGTAGGAGGCTCAAAACCTGTGCATCTAAGGGAAAAAAGTGGTCTGTTGGAAAATGAGGCGACCTTAATATTACATTTTTTTTATTGAAAGAAAAAAGAGAAAGAACTAACTAGCAAATTTTTACAATTTTTTTGGAATCTATATGATTTAATTCCAATTTTCCAAAGGCAAACCTAAGTAGGTCTCTATTTATGTTCATAGAGTGTAGTGAAAACTAATTACAACATGCCTTAGAATAGAGCTTTTGTTTGCAAAAAGTGATGAAGGTAGTCTTCAAAATTTTTGCGTAGCTCCTAAAATCGTGCACAAAAGTAGCCCCAAAACAAACTTAACCATGTGCATTGTCGCCACGTTTCAGCCTACACTATCCCTAATTCAGGGTTGTCACGTTTTGCAATTGGACCGCAAGAAATGGAAAGTTGTGATAAAGGTGCTTCTAAATTGGTCCTTGTACATCTAAAATTGTTAAAGAAGAAAACTAAAAGTATGCACCTCTTGCAATGAGGTTGGCCCTTGTAAGTTATGAATGGCTATGCGAGAGTGGTAAAATCACGCATCCTTTGTCATATCCTACACTGACAAATTTCTTTGAAGCCGACATCAATCATTTAGGATGCAACAAAGGAGCCATTGAAGATGCAATATGCATGCGCTGCACAATGAACCCCGTAAACTCTTCATTGCTTGCCCATTTCCTCTTTGCCAATGTGTAGGTTGCATTATCATGTGAATGTGCAATATAATTGTTTAAGTGACACCCTCCTTTCAATGTCGTCATCTTCTTGGCACCTCCTCAAAAATCTCTTCTATTTCCAGGTCCTCCGGTTGATGCTTTTTGTGATTTTCTTCCGGACTTTGTTAGCTATTTGATGTGCTTACACCTCCTTGGTACGTTTTGTAGGCTTCATTGGATTCCATTTTGAATCTCATGGCACGAGGATTCAAATGATAGATTCATGTAGTTTCAAAGCTTTTGGTAATGTTTTCAACGGTCAAAGCTCTTCTAAAAGCGTGAGAGACCCATTGGGCTAAGTCTTCTTTCTTAGGTGTTTGTCCCTTATAAGATATTGTTCATTTATTTCTATAGGCTCTAAAAGCTAGTTTAAAAGGTTTAAAGCAAATGACGGCCAAGGGTTGTAGAGCATGAGATTGATGTTTGGGAAGGCAAAGAGAATAGATCAAATCCCATAGCTAGTTTAATAACCTCCAAAGTGATATGTGATTCAGACCATCCAGAATTAATAAATGTCTTTTAGAAATAGAAATCTCAAACAATTCAAAAATTGTATATAAGAAATTGGCAAAGCCAAGCTTTAAATAAATCATGAGTCATCTAGGCTGTCACTTGTATGGCCAAGATTGCTCTTTTTTCATTAGTTTTTATCCAAAAGTTCCTAGCTAGTTCTTCGTTTTTCTTTAAAGATGTAGAAATTTGGCAAATTGTCACTATTTGCATTAATGCAAGAAAGAACAAATATCCACTCTCTTTGATCTGTTGTCACAATATGCACATTTTGGGATCCTTTCTTAGCCAACACAAAACCTCCTCCATCCTTCTCGGCTTGGGCACCACTTTCATCACAATTCCATATGAGATTTGCTTCATGGTTATGACAAGTGTATAATTTTTGCAAAATATCATAGAATGAAGCAATTGTTTCAATGCATAAATTTTGGGCTCATTTTGCCCCTTCTTCAATGCATTATAGTATCATAGAAATGTATTCTTGAACGAGATTGTGGAATTCTATTTTTTCTTGTTGATGCTCTAATTGGTAGCCCATCATCAGCATCAAGAATGGTATATTTGACTTGTTTGGTGCTATAATTCCCATTTAATTTCCTTTTCTGACTTGATCTGTAATTTGGACAGGGTGAGGAGGGGACCAGCATGGAAATTCTTGTACCTAGTTGTAGACCTAGAGGTTGTAGGTGTCGGTTGTTGATCTAGCTCTTGTGCAATCCACCAATATCGGCGCCTGCACTTCCTCGTGATTTTTGTAGGCCCCGCTGTCGAATAGAGAGGAGTGTGTTTTGGGAACACGCGGAGTGTTTGGTTGCGGCTTGATGTCATCGGCTTGGTACTTTCTTCTATCTTCTACCTTCAATCAATCTTTCGTTGGCCTATCCTATTACAGGCTCTAAACGGGTGTAAGGTTCAAGGTAGGGATAAGAAACCACAAGATATGGGACATGTAAAACGGGACAACAAACACAAGCTACTGTCCGGTCGATGGGATCCTAAACCTCAAATTCACGGTCTGTTGGTAATTACTCCAAACCATGAGAACAGAACAAATTTCGATCATGTGGGTGATCAATCCCACTTCGTTACCATGACAATAAATGGGTTTGAGTCATGGTTTAGGGTTTTTAGGGTTTAGGTTAATTTCTAGTAAAATTTTACTAGAAAGACACAAATATCTTATAAATTCTTACTGAAAATCTCCTAAAAAGGTCATTACTTAAAATGTTATCTCTAGGACTATACTTAAAACACCCCTTTCTCTTGTAGTGATTTCCAAGAACCAACCTCTAATTTTGAGCCTCCAAAAAAAAGTTATGGGCAAAATTTAGAGAGGATGTTTAGTAACAATTCTTGCTTTTAATTGAAATATTGGTGGTTAAGCTCCTATTAATCTTAATTTACATATCCCACATATGATGTTTTACCTCTTACCACCCTACTTGTACAAACAATTTTTCTTCTTAACACACCAAATTCAGTGACTTTTGAAGCTTATTGCCAAATGTTAGAAAATTTAGTTGAATATAATGTTCAATTTTTAATAATTAAATTTTGAAGTGGCAAATCTACTTTGAAAACTTTAATTAATTATTTGATATTAATGTGACAATCCAACCCTAAAACTTTGGTATTTGGATTTTGAGCCACCCAATGCATTTACAATCATCAGACATTCCAATATGAAATGAGCAACAATAGGAAACAAATTAATGGAAGTGTAAAATAAAATGTTATCTTGTAGGTCCTTTAGGGGCTTACAAATAGCCCTTTAAAGGTCTATTTTTTCTCTAATGGTATGAAGTAGAAATTTCATTGGTTTGGTAGTGAAATTATTCAGATTTCCTTGATAAGTTACAATTGCAACAAATCAAATGTTTACAAATGTGCTCGTAAGACATTGCACGCGGAAGTATCTTTGATTAGACTACTTAATAACTCACAACCTCCGACTCCTTGCCGACTATACTCAAGGTAAAAAGAAATGCACAACTTGTGACTCCTCATCGACATTCTCAATACATTCAAAAGACTCGTAACATGTAACTCTGTCATCGACCATACTCAACGCATTAAGAAACGCACAACTTGTGACTCCTCATTGACAGTCTCAATGCATTCAAAAGACTCGTAATCCGTAACTGGCAAATAAGAAGGCGCTTTATTCCATATAGGCTTTCCTTACATTCTTTTCCTTCCTTTCCTCATGAGTTCTCTATATATCTCACCAACTTTCTTTTGTTTTTGGTCCTATTGTTCATCTTACAGCCTACTCATATACCACATCATTTAGTTCTTGGCCTGCAAGCAACGGTTGCGCTTCCTTCTAAATGCCTATTTTCTATTGCTTCTTCTCTTATCTATTATTCATGAAGTTGAAATAACTACCTGAAGAACACCATGTAGGTAAGCCACGGGCCCAAGTGGACGCTTCCTGGATTGCCACATCGATCAAACTAAGCTAAAAAATTTGGGTGTAATAATAGTGAGAGAAATTTGAAAATTCTCTACTACAACCAACTAGTATTAACTTAGTGTGAGTGCAGATCCATCTAACATAATCTAATTGCACAAGACTTTTGCCGTTGTGGCATGTTTTAATTGGTTAAGCAGTCAAAGAAGTCAAACGGCTCAACTCTCCTATATTAGCATTATGTCCGGTAATTACTAAGAAGGCCAAGTCATCAAGAATAATTGTTGATTAGTACCAACCTCATTGTCTGCAACTTGGTAGGTTTAACTTGTGATTATTCTTGATAACTTAGTCTGCTTTGCAATTATAAAAAGTAATTCGAACTCATAAACTAATTACAATTCATGGTGCACAGAACCAAGTTTTAGACATGGCTAACTTTGAAATTAATTTTCTTTCAAATCACAACTAATTTTTTCTTCAACATTTTGTGGTAATGTGTAGTATGTCACCTACTAAAACCTCCATGTATCTATTTTATTGATGCTTATGGTATGGTTGTTAAATGAAAATGTTTCAAATTTGTATTCAATTTTGTTTGTCACTATAAAATGCCTATTATTGGATATTCATAAAATTGAAGGCTATAATCCATTCAAAATCCATCTTCTCTTTCTAAACCTTTAGAAAAAACAAATATGATAAGGTATGTTCACTCATAATCAACACTACCCAAAGTGAGACATTTAAAATGGGACACCTCTATCATACTACTAAAATCATAAGTCCCTCTGTAATATCACAAATGCTACCATTAATAATAGAGGCTCATGCTTGCTATGCTACGCATTCATTGTATCACATATTAGTAAAATTTTGATACATTTGAATAGATGCATGATAATGATTAATTTCAATAAGTCTTTGAAATAATTAATTTTAATATTTTGTAAAAATATTTTCAATCATGCATACATAAAAATAATATTTTCACACAATGTTATATTACAGAAATAGAATAGTAGTTTGCAATCACCTCTATAATATCACTTTTACAGCTTTTATGATTTCAAAATTCTATTGCTACTACCAAATGATTTGAGAAATTTATTCAATTGAAGTGATTTTGGATTTCACAACATTTAAGTTGTTCATGAAGTTTTGAAATTTACAAGTTTTTCTTTTCGATTCACCAAGTTTTTGGGTTGCCATTGTTCATAACAATTGAGTCAACTTTCGAATGCATTACAACAAATGTGTATCATTTACAGTATTCACCATTGCATATATTTCATTCATCATTCAATAAATTTCTATTGTACATTTCAATATATGCTTACTTATAAGCAAAATTATACAAAGATTTTAGTAATTTTTATTTGAAGATTTATTGAATTTTTTGTTCTGCATTTTATCTAATACATAAAAATTCTAATAAAATTCTAATGATGAACGCATAGCATAGCAAGCACCAACCGCTAGTATGGATCCAAAAGACAAAAAACTAGAATTTCATTAGAAAAAATGTATATAATCAAAAGGTAAGAGTATATGAGAGCCTAGTGTTGATTTTTGGTACACCTATTGAGAGCACTTTGAAAATTCATAACTTATTCATATGGTGTTCAAATAATGCATGCTAAAGTGTGTTGAAATCTTTTTTTAGTTGTCAAAAAGGCCCAACAAATATTAAATATGTTTGATTATAGTTACTATGGTTAGTCATTTAATTGATGAAGATTATAAATGTGCATACCTTGAGTAGTGTGAGACCCCCTTATACTAGATTTGATCAAAGTTGGACTATTGATAGGTTAATTTGGTTTAATTAGCATGAAATTGACAAAAAATTAGATGAATGTAGACAAAAATGAATAAAAATTGGACGGTAGTTATGCTATTTGAAATAGTATAAAAATGGTTTAAACCACATTACATGACTTCTTTCTAAAATACTAAGAGCTTCTATATTAATACCCTTGCAAGATCACATGTTTTATCCCTAATTAGTGTGAGTAAATGTTCTTACTACAAGCCTCACTCCTTAAAATTAACTATTCAAAACATCTTAATTAATAATTTTTCAAAACATTCAATACTCTCATTGTAGCTCTCGAAAGATATTGGTCGACAGTTAGTAAAAGATTGTCAATTTCATGATGAATTGATGCATTCTTTATTCCATCAATGATATTTTTATTACAGAGGGTATAATAAGATTAAAATATTAATCTTTGGTTGTCAATGTTGTCAAAAAAAAAAAATTAAATTTTTTTTTTTTTTTTAACTTAGAAAACACATATTTATGGTTGTTGTGTGTTTGTAATGTCTCTTCTTTTATTAGACTTGAATATTTTTCTATTTAAAAGATGAATTATAAAAAATTGACATCTTTTCCTTACAGTACAATCATTGATAACTATGCATAGCAACGCAAGGCCCTAGTTTCTAACTTTCTATAGTTTCCTTCAAAATCATTCAATGAATAGATTCATTCCTTGTTGTCGTTAATAGTTTAATTTATCTATATCAAAACTAACCTTGAAGTGAGATACTTGAAGATATGTGCACCTAAAAATGTACATTCATTTCAAATGAAAGTTTGGGATGCAAATTTAAAATTAAAAAAAAAAAAATAGACCAATATATAAGGTAAACCAAACTAATTCCATTCACCCAATTCCATCATCCTACTTTTGGTCCAATTCTAATCCAAAAAACATCCAAATTCGTTCATTTATAACAAAATTATTTCAATAAAGCCAACATGGGATAATGTGTCAATCCTTTAATGGTGAATACTTCAATACCATTGGATATGTGGAAAGTTGGTTATGGTTTGTTTACATGACGTTTATGACTTCACTCTACAAGTGCTTTCGTAATTTCAAGATAGACCACTTCAAAAATTCACAAAAATTACAATTTTAATTGGAAAATTATAATTTCACTTGGGTTTGATTTGTGAAAGAAGCGTCACACCCTTGAAAAATATGTGCCCCAAGATACTCAGATTGCAAGTCAGGGTGGTAATAGGCTTGTCTACCTTATGAAGAGGACTGGATGAAGAATGAAGAGGATTCCACTCCATCATGTCACTGCAATTGTGTTTTCGCAGGCTCTTGCATCACCAATTGCAGGTCGTGCGCGTTGCTCAAGAATGTAGAATTAGGTCACCAGCTGCATGACGTCGGAGCTTCTGCGCTTCTGCTCCAACCAGATTGAGCTCTGGAGAAATCAAATGCAGCAAATTCTCTTTCGCCACTCCGGCAATTGTACAGTCGGAAGCTTTTTCAAGCTTCGGGCATGCCTGGTTAGTTCTCTCATGACGTGCTGCACTCGTTCAGTAGATTTAATTCGTTTATATCCATGTTTTCTGTGCTCATGCGTTTTGTATTTTGCATTGCAGGGACAACGTGTAGCCCTCCCCGAGTTTGCGTCTCTCCTGTCGTGGCTCGAGTCTCGAGGAGAATCCGGTGCTCAGACATCTTTGACCATTGGCCATACCAGTCATGGAAGGTTTGGCAATCTGCTTAGCCTTGGAAGCTTGCTCATTACAAATTGTCTAGAGTTTTGTCATCTTATTGAAATTACGGTAGTGGAGATGGTTTAGGGTTTCGGATTTAGAGTTTCTGGAATAAGAGCAGTGATGCCGGGTTTGATGATACCCGTTCCTGATGAGAAGTCTTGGGAATCATATGTTGATGTTGCTCTGATTTAATTTGATTTTTGTTTATCTTTTTAAACATCCGCCAGGGCTCTCGTTACGATTCGCTCCATCAAGCGTGGGGAGCAAGTGCTGCGTGTGTCTCGAGAACTTGTATGTGCTTCTTTTGTCTCGTGAGGTTATTGGAGGAGTGTATGCTGTTGTGTATAGTGTGTGAGTATTGCTTCATAGTGATTTCGAGCCTTCTACAGGGATGTGATTGCTATTTTCATCTTGTATTTCGTTATTTCTGTACGTTTTCCAGGGCCGACGGAGCCAATATTGTTGCTGATTTTGAGGATATGCGCTGCAGATGATTACACCAAATCGATTACCCCCGGGCATTGAAGACAGCCTTTCCGACGACGTGAATGAATGGAGTCGCCTTGCCCTCTTCCAACTCCTCCATCGACATGCTGGCAAGGTATGGTCTTCCTTCTAATCGAATCCCAATGATATTGAGTTTTGCTTTTAGAAAGCAAGGAATTGTCATTGAGGTTGATGCATGTTTTTAAAACTTTGCATTCTTTTGATTGGCAGTTGCATTCCACTTCAAATGACAGTTGAATATATAGTTACTCTGGTCCACATGTTAATCTTAAATTTCAGCCTTGAGTTTCTATCATACAAATGCAGGCATCGCCGTGGGAGCCTTACATCAAATGTTTGCCTCCGCTGCGAGGGCTGCATAGCACTGTAGGTCCCTTTCTGTTTGCCATATTTTCTGTGTCAAAGAGAAGGTGTTTTTAGACTCCTTAGATTGTGTATACCGGTGTTACAATGTGAATCAAAGTCCTTTTGAAGTTGCCGAGCTGAAGCTTATTGTCAATTACACGAATCATAGAGTTCTCCTGTATGTGTTTAGACCTAGTAAGGAAAGCCATTCGCTCTAATCTTTAATGTCGTCGTTCATGATCCTCTGGGCTGTATGTCCTATTCCAATTTGAGACTCAAGTAGGCGAACCTGTTTGAGTTCATCGAATTGATTACATGAATCAATCCTCGTGGCTATGGTTTCACTGGTTACATGAATCCTCAGGTGTTTTGGAGGGATGAGGAACTGGAGTTGCTACGCGAAAGCAGTTTATATGACCAAACAGAACATCGGAAAACACTAATTTCAATACAATACGACATCATTCAAGCAGTAAGTAACAAACATGTTGGTTGCTGAAGAAGAAGATTGTGTAGAATGGATTCAAATCACTGAGTTTTTCCTCTAGTCTTGGATGGTTTTGTGTCACAGTTGATCTGAGCGGGGTTTAAGTGTTGGTCTCTAGGTTGTGAAGAAGCACCCAGAACTATTTGGAGAGACGGTGACACTGGACTCATTCAGGCATGCCTACTGCGTAGGTTTGTCGTCATAACTTGTTTTGTTCCTCAAGATCTATCTTTCTTCTCATTCAGAATCAATTATAATGTTGGAGGGTTTGTTGTGAATATTGGAGAAAGTCATCCAGACAACGTCTTCAGGTAGTGCAGGGATTTCATACATTCAAGAGTATGGAAGAATATCGGATTAAACATAGCATATCTGGGGTGTTCGTCCATTTTTCGTCTTTGCAGCAAGTTCACGATCTTGGGGAGTTGAGGCCCTCGGCTCAATAACAATGGTGAGCATCTAGCTTTACTCATTGGATGAAATTCGATGATCGTCATTCTCGATGACGATGGTATGGTATGCTTGACACTGTTACTTTTCTTTGCCCAAGGTACCATTCGTGGACATGTTTAATCATGATTCTCAATCACGTGCTCTGTTGGCATACTACGAGGAGGAAGGGTATGCTGAGGTACATGTTCCCTTGCCGCCCTGTGAAAGTCGGTCTTTCTGGCGTCATGTTTTCAGTTTCGGTTTTAGTTTTTGTCAATTAAATTCTGCTGCAACCTAAAGTGAAACTCTCGTGTCAGTTATTGAGTTTCATGTGGTAAAGGATTTTATCATCAACCATGCGCTTTTTGTTTCAACGTTGCCTCAAAGTTTGCTGGTGGTCCCTGGCTTGCTGACTTTTAAGTTGTTTGTCATTACTAAATGCTTGTATATATTTATCACCTGCAGGTCGTAGCAGACAAGGACTACAACCAAGGTTCCCAGGTTTTATCTTGCTACCATTACTAGTGAAATCAAACTGCACCTTGTCTTGAGCTGGAAATCTCGTGATGGTGTATGTTGGCATTGAGTGTTGCAGCTGTTTGAGAATGCTTTGGATTCTTACTGACAAGTAGCCTCATGTGGATCTGATGGAGCTCGCCAAATTGGGCTGAGTATTGTCTTGGTCATACAACACTGTTTACTATCTTGATGCAATGGTTTCAGAGGATGCATTAGTCACCGTGGCTCCTTTCCATTCAGATGGTAATTACTTATGGGACTTTACCGAATTCCTCTTTGGCTCTGGATTTTGGATTCACTCTCCTAGGAAACCCACACGATGAGGTTAGTACAGTCGTCTGTACCGGTCCTGTTTTTTAAATTGGTTGGTTGTACGATTGTGCTATCTTCGTTGCCAGGCAAAAACGCTTTGCTTGGTTTTTTTCTTTAAAATCTGTAAGTCAAGTCTATTGATATGGGAACCGCAGGTGCAAATCTGGATGGATGTGCCGAGCGGAGATCCATTGCGAGCAGAAAAGCTGAATCTTTTGCATGATTTCGGCATTGAAACGGAAGCATCCTTTGATGGCTCTGACAGCGGTGGTTCGTGGTTCGGTCTTAGGTCAGTATTTCTCAGGCGTCTGGTTGATTTTTTCGATTGTAAACAGTCCATTTCTTCTTCTTCTGGTTGCATTGGATTTTGATGACCTGTTATGCAAGTTAACAATTGGTTAGTATGTTGTCTGTAAGTACTTCAATTAATCCCGTTGGTTGCTTCGATCCAAGCTTGTTCTGAAATTTTGTTGTGCTGGGTTATAGAGAGGTATCTTCTCCTGCTGCTAGAGGCAAAGGCATTCCTCGAGCATTACGTACATTTGCACGAGTGGTTTCCGTCAACACTCTTAAAGGTGTTCTTTCCATTTGCCAATGTCTTGTTTGTTTTCAAGTCAGGTTTTAATTTCCTAGATTCATGCTCTCACCGCCCAAAGCAGTGCTGGTGTCGACCTATGAATCAGCGCTGATTTGGACAGTGTTCATTGCTATTGTTGGAAGAGTTGAAAAAGTAGCCGTCAACATCGTGAATCATGCTTCGTGTACCTTCGTGTGTACCTTCGTATACCAAACTAATATTGACCTCTCATCACAATGGTGCCATAGAACTGCACACCATGGCTGAAGATGCCAAGAGGAGGCAAGGTCGACTCGCTGAACGGCCCTTGAAGGACGGCAAGGAAGCGCGAGCTTTGAGAATACTGTTGGACACTTTAGACCAGTGCCAGTCTTCCCATCGCTCTGCTATGAAGGTAGTCAATCTACCCCAAGCCGGTGAATGTCTGGAACTCCGTGTCTTCCCGTGAATTGGATTTCTGTAATTATGTGAGATTCATGTAAACTCATTGCACTTCAAATGATAAACGACCCAGACATGATCTGAAACTTGTGCCCTTCAAGGTCCAGTTGTAGTCTGATTACAAATAGCATTAGAAAAGGTGTGAAAACTTACTATGGTCATAATTCAAATGGAGTGTTTCATAGTGCCAAGATTTTGACTTTCAAGTGACCAGAGCTAGGACTGGAATGGTTCTGAGGTTTTAGATGGGCAACGGAAACTGCACTAACGTCACTAAAATTTACCATATTTAACAAATATGAGGTTTAATTTAGATTCACATTAAATCCAATTCATCTCTCAGCACTCCTCTGCTTCATTCTGCAGTAAGTATAGTTGGACGTATTGCCTATTTGTGGATCCTGGCTTTTGTAATGAATTGGAGGTCATGTCTGAGCGAGCTCAGAAGGTGCTGAGGGCTCAAGACACGCCGCAAATCCGAGCGGAACGTGCAAGGATGGCAGGAGATGTTCTGGATGGAGAGCTCCGAGTACTGCTATCGGTGGCTGCATGGTTGCGGCCTCGAGCAGAAGGAGGTGGCTATGCATTTCTGAATCTCGCCTGAAATTGGCTCTCCTGTTTTTCAGCAGGTTTGTGTAGATCATCTAGGGGACTCTTTAATTTGTTCAAATTAAATAACACCTGCAATGTCCGTCACGGATTCCAGTGATATCCAATTCATCCCCATTTGAACTATATTTTGCACATCATGATGAATGGAATGGGGTATTTTAAACCCATGAATCCTTGGTCCTTTAGGGGTTAACTTACTGTGAGATCCTTGCGTCCATGGAATAGATTCTTCAACTCCACTTCATTGGTTTTGTATAATTCTCAGGGTACTATTTGCTGTGAATCGTTCTCGTCTGGCAGTAACACAACATAGGTTTGAATATTCAAGCAACCTGGAGGTACAATATACTCTAATTCTCCCGCAGCCTTGTATAGAAATGCTGTATCAATCGAACAAACAGGGGTTATCCCCGAGCTGAAGGATACTAAGAAACCTGATCCCGTCTCCTATAACCACCTCTTTAGAACCAGCAACTTGTCCCGTCACACACAAATATTAATACACTTCGTAACAAGTGGTCTAAGCATGAGTTGACTAAATGTCTGTACGGACACTTCCCCAGCGCTTTTACTTCGATTTCCAGTTGATTCGTCTCTTCCCTTGAGCAACATCACCGACGTGCTACAGGTGCAGAACCAATTAACACTACAAGAAAACAAGGGTATAAACAACTTCACAACAATGACTGCAAGCACAACAATGACTACAAGCACAACAATGACTGCAAGCCTTGACAGATCCGTCAAATTCCAGCTGGTGTCGTTTCCAGTGAGTTGGTTAATTCCCGGGACTGGGTAGGAAGGATGAATGCGATCGTAGGACCCCCTGGCTATGCTTCAGTATGCACATCCCAGCGCCAGACTCTCCGGATGCTAGAATCTACTCTAGGGAGTAGTAGTAAATGGGTTTTGCATTGGTTGGTGTCTTTTCTACTTCCATCCACTTCAAGCTTCTCCATTTGACATTGGTCAACTTCAGCCTTCTCTTCTTCCAGCTATCTATCTTGCTTCCTCCTCATCTCCTCCTGTTCCTCCTTTCCTTCAACTTCTCCTTTATCATCTCCTTTATCATCTTCCCCATCCTCTTCCTCTCATGATGAGCAAAGCCGCAATCCTCTACTCCCAATTCCACTCTCCGACGATCCTTGCTAACAGGGAAATCCAGAAGCTCCCATTTTTCAGTCTCTAGGTTGAGCAAAGCAAACCTGCTTGGCACCATCAAGGTGCCGTGAAACCATATTTTATACCCATCACGCCCCGAATCAACCACAAAGTAATCTCGGAGAGAAACGCTGATGAACACATACTCATCACAAAACGAGGCTTGCACGTCTGTTTCCAGAATAATACCGCACTCAGTCCGTGCTAAGCTTGGATCATTGGTTTCAAACAACGCCTCAAACAAATCCAAGGGTATAGAACAAACTTCATCCCAATGTTTGTTGGTGCCTTCAAAGAGCTGATGCACATACAATTCAATAGTGCCAGTGTGTTCGTCCCAGTGAGATGATATAGCGTACAGACGTCCGTCCCAAGAACCCAAGTCAACAGCTGAAGGATCAAAGGAGGGACACTGGAGACAGCTCCACACACCTGTTGCCAAATCATAAGACATGATGTATGGAACGGAATACATCGATACGTATAGACTGCCATTGTGACATACACTGCCATGTGGGGGAGGTGAGAAGACCTCTGTATCGGTCAGCTCGATCGGGAAGGGTTGGACTTTCTGATCCCAAGCTCTGGTGACAGAATCGTATACAGAAGTTCGTATTGTTCGTATTTTTCCTGACCCCATTTCCGCAATGACCAGTCGAAAGGTCTTGGCAAGTTGGTTCACTACCAAGCCCTCTAAATTCCATTCCCTGTCATATGATTCTTTGTCCCTGCACAATGGAGGTAGTTTATGTTGCATCCTTGTGCAGAGATCAAAAACTGTGAAAATCCAATCATCAGGCCATTTACCTTCAACAAAGACTAAATAACCACCAGCAGTCCACTTGGGAGGGTGGTCACCATTGGTTCCATTCGGCGTAGGGACTCGCAACTGGTGCCATTCATTAGAGACCCTGTCATACTCCAGGAAGATTTGCCAACTGCCAAATGGATGGACTAAACAAAAGAAAGGCTTCTTGCTCAGAGGATTTGCATTGGCCTGCAAGAATTTCTCATCAGAAGCCCTTGCGTTGAAATCCTTGCACACTAGGCGCAGCTGAAAAAACTCTTGAAATGGCAACTTGGCAAAAACCCTCTCCAAACCAATATGATGTTGGGGATTGCCCCACAGCTTGGGATCCATCTCTGCCGTGGGGCCAAGGCTCATCTCGAGAGGGGGAGGTGCAAGTATGCATGGCCTAGTGACTCGAGCTGGATACGGATAGCTTGCACATAACGTTGATCAGGACCTTCCTCAACAAAATAGTTATGGAACTGAGGAGTCCTTTCTGAATGACTATCAATTTCCTTGTGTCCAGAACTGATCAGGTAAGAAAGTTTGACAACATGTAGATTGAAAGAAGAACATCATCATTTTACTCAATTGCCATGTATGACGTGAAGAAATACAGTATTCCAAAATTGTAGAGCAATCCTTTAGGATTCAAATTTCCTAAACACAAACTCAACAACAGCAATGACGGGGCAGAGCCTCAAAAACACCAAAAACGACGCACAGAGAAATCACGGAAACATAGGAAACGTCAATGCTGCAGGAAGCACCCACTAAGCAGGTTCCCACGCACAAGGTTTCCTTCGATTCAAATTACAACCTGAAGCAATTGAACACTTGCAACCAAACTCAACAGCAATGTCTTGGAAGATTCACTTCGCTTTGTCAAATCAAAATGCTAGCCACAAAGAACCACTAGAACAATCTCACAGCAATGCGGGAAAAAACACTACAAAAATGCAGAGATCCCAACTTCTTTCAAGTGAACGCTTTCTCACAGAAAACCCTTAGAGAATTAAGACTATTCCACTTCCAAAAAAACAACTGGCTTATCATCCTCAACCTAAGAGTGCAATATCCGCAATCAGAGCTCGACAATCGTCAAAAGTAAGCTTTCCGCCACAAAACCTAAATTCCACCGCACAAACCCGATTGCATCCGAAACTAGAAAAACTAACAGAAATAAAGAGATCCAAGAGCATCAAGAGGAGAAATTCAGAGCTTGATCTACAGCATTCAAGCCAAACGAAGTAAGCGCTTGAGATGTACCTGTAAACCCTGGAAGCTCGTAAACCCCCAAAGTCTCTTAGTCCAACAGGTTGGAAATGAACCGCATGAAATCACCAATAAAGGTTCAAGCTCGCATCTACAAAAGATCCAGGACATCAGCTACAATGAAAACCAGTCGAAATAGATAACAATTTCATAAACAACAATGCCGCAAAGAACACGCACTTCGCAAATTCTCCAGTTACACATTCTTTCAACTCCAGAAACAATTGATCACGTGCAGAAACCAACCAAGCTCAGTAACATGCATGCATCATCTCGTCACAGAAAACAGAATATTGGTTGTTAAGAAACCGTACCTAATAGAGGGATGCCGGCAACTGGTTCCAATCTTTGGAGGAAACGCGTCTTGCAGTGATACACTTGCACTTGCGCAAATGCAGGTCGGAACCCAAGATGGACACAAAAGGTTTGAAACAAAAGCCTGGTTCATGAAAATGGAATAGAGAGCTTGCGATGGCGGGCGGAGCAGGCATCAAAGTAGGAATGTGACGAAAGGTGCAAGGTGTGAGCAGCATGTGGATTAAGAAGCAATTTGGAAGCTCATTGGAATTGGAATTATCAACTAGACAGTGCACGTTTTGTTACCTTTCATTTTGTGCACGTTGTGTGATTTGGAAGTGGTTGATCCTAGGAATTTGCTCTAAATTGAACAAAAAGTCAACACTTTGATAAGTTGTATCAATATTTTTTTGAGCTATAACCGTACAAATTCATTCTAGACATGCTAGAGATTACATAGGTCTAGAAAAGAAAACACAATAACAACACTTATGGATTGCTAGATTAGAATGTTTGATCATGAGGGTGTCAAAATTGCAAAAGTGATTTGAAGTCTTTAAATTCTCTTTTCACTCATGTCAAATCTAAAAAGTTGGTCACCAAAAACATATAAATGCTGCATTTAACTATTTCTGGACTTTCAAAGGGTCTAGAATTAATAATAGAATAAAAAATGGTCATTTGGAGATAATGCAAAACATCATGAGATCTATGTAAAACATTGGGAGATCAATACAAAACATCTGAAGATCTATACAAACATCTAGAGATCTCCAAATGTTATTATCCGGAGATTTTTGAATGTTTTGTCCAAAATTCAAGTGAAAGTCCAAAAGTAGTTAAATGTGGCATATAAGGATAAAAAGGGCCTAACACGTATACCCCAATCAATTTATGACTTCTCAAAATCTACTCTACAGTTTTTTTAAATGAATCTCTAATGTGATTTTTTCTCCAAGATCTAGTGTATTTGAGGCTCATTTCCAAAAGCCCTCAAATACAGTCTTGCAAGATTGCAATGGACACCCTTGCACAAAATCTTGAGTAGAAAATTTATAATCAATCATTTTCAGAAATCGGATTTTTGATGCTAAAATTAGACTTCAAAAAGAGTTTTTCAAAAATATAACTACTCAAAATAGCAACTTGATTAGGTTATATTTTAACTTCAAAGTATTGTTGACACCAAAATTTGGTGCCTCGGGCATTTACATTTAGGAGTTAAAGTTCCAAGGCCTTTTACCACAAAAAAAAACACTCAAAACTGTCATTTCTATTGCAAAGAGCAAAATCCTTTTTAAAATGTTTTCTTTGGCATATATAACTACAGGCTCTTGTACCAAACTAGTGGAAGGATATGACTATGGAAGGAATTGCAAATACTTTGAATGTGTAGATTGCATAATATATGCATTTAATGTGAAGGAAAAAAGTTTTTTTGCACTTTTAGTTGCTCGATTAGATTTTCTGGCTTTGAATCTTTTTAATTTAAATTTTTGGTACTACTGATTTTGAATTTTGAATTTTTTTTTATGTTCAAGAATTGAGTTGAAATTCTAGGATTTGTTTTCTTTAAAATCTTAATTTTCACTCATTAAAAAATTATTAAGTAGAATTAGGTTCAAGATTGAAGGAAAAACTAATTAAACTGTTTATATAAAAAGATTAAGAGTTTATCTCTAAGATAAAATTATAATACACAATTTCAACACTGAGATTGTTCTAGAAAAAGATCATAATCTTCCTACTCTTTTTTTTCCAGCAAATTGTAAAAATTGAATTTGGAATAAATCCTACAAGTGATTATTCCAAAAAAATACTCTAATTGCCGAAAAAACAAGATTGTCTATAACTTTCACATAACAAATCCAAATGGAATGAATCAAAGCTTTTTGTGTAGAAAAAAATACAATCTATTAGAAACAAAATTAAATTTTTTTTTAATCTTAAGTTTTAGTGGTGTTTTATTTTTGCTTGTGGAACTAAAATTTGGGTTCATTGTGCCATAATTTTTATTTTTATTGTAATAAAAATTATATTCTTAACATATTTTTTTCTACTCAAATAAATTTTTCATAAAATCACAATGAATATTGAACCGTAGGAGCCTGCCCAAAATCCAATTTGTTCCCCTAAGAAAACAATGGAACTTTAGGGGTTAAGAGTATCAAGTTTATAATACTACAAGAAACAAAAAAGGCAATTATTTCTTATGTCATCAATTGACACTTTTCTACTTGCTTTAATTCCTAAAGGTTTTTTACTATTTTTTCACTAAAACACTCCAAAATTGCTCTTTCTAGTATAAGTACCAAATTTTAGGAAAAAACATTTTTAGACATATGTAACCGCAGGATCTTGTAGTACATTGGTTTGAAAAGATGTGGAAAAAAATTCAGAAATTCCCACCGTGTAGATTGCAAGATATTAACATTTGAAGTGACAAAAATCCTTTGGGGGGCCTTCAAAAAATTGGGCAGCTGGAATTCACAATGTCACATTTGTTTGAAAAAATGTCCATATTGGTGGTGCTTCTTTGGATTTATTCTTCAAGGCACGTTGTCTACATGCTTGAAAAGTTTCAAATCATTTAGAATTGTACAACATATAGGAAAAAAATAGTAAGCAGAAAGAAGTAAAGAATTATTTAACCCCTAAAGTCCCAAGGCCATTTTTCCATCAAAAAACACTCAAAACTGCCATTTCTATAGCAAAGAGCAAAAAAATAAATTAATGTTTTTTTTTGGCATATTTAACCATAGGATCTTGTACTAGACTAGTATAAGAATGTGTAGAAATTTCAGAAATTTCAGAAATTTTGACCATGTAGATTGCAAGATATTTGCATTTAAAGTGAAGGAATCTAATTTTTTTGCACCTTGCTCAACTACATTTTGGGGCTTTGAACCTTTTTAACTTCAAATCTTTGCTCTAATGATTTTAAATTTATAATTTTATACAATGAAGAATTGAGTTGAAAATCTAGAAATTAAAAAAAAAAGAAGAAACGTTTAGTTTTCACTCACTAAAAAATTGTTAAGTAGAAGTAGGTTCAAGATTGAAGGAAAAATTAAATCATTAATAGCTGTAAGATAGAATTGAAATATACTAATCTCAACGGTGAGATTGTTCTAGCAAGAAATCTTGACCTTTTGAACCTTTTTTTTTTTAATTGTTAAAATTGAGTTCAAAAATGAATCCTAAAAGTTATTTTTTCAAAAAGATACTCTAATTGCCCAAAAAATAGGATTGACCATAACTTTGGTATAACAAATCCAAATGGAATGAATCAAAGCTTCCGATGTAAATAAAAATAAAATCTATATGAAAAAAAAATTTAATTTTTTTAATTAAATTTTTTTTGAGGATTATTTTCTGCCCACTGAACTAAAATTTGGGGGTTTTGTGCCATAACTTTTTCTCCCAAGCACCGATTGAAATAAAAATTACATTTTTGGAAAGATAATGTGATTTTCTATCTTCACAAAAAAATTCAAAAAAATCAAAAAAAATATTGAGACCGTAGGAGCCTGCCCAAAATCCATTTTGTCCCCTAAAGGGACAATGGGACTTTCGGGGTTAAAATAGTTAATTGTTATGAATTTAGTTATTGAATTGAAAAATGCCAATAACAATGGTTGTAATGTCGTAATAAACAATCTACACTCCAAGAATTTTTTTTCACAAATACTAAAAATTGAATTACATATAGGACTTCAAAGTTTATTTTAGAGTACAAAATCTATACATGTAGTCAAAAGTTATAAAAATTGTTGTACCTTAAAGCTACTCCTTAGGTACAGATTGTGTGAAAATTTCAAAGAAAAAAATTAAAAAATAATTTGTAGTGAGCTATCTAAAATTGCTATATTCTCAAAAAAAACTTGTTCAATGCTTTTATTAGGAATTATATGTTTTTTTGCTTTTTTTATTTACGGAGTGATTCTTTGACATAATATTCTTTGTTATTTACTTCAAATACTTTGTTTATCTTTTACTTAAAAGTCGTAATTCAAGTTGTACAAGTTAAACATTTAGCGAAAATGTCCACTTAAAACTCAAAATCGTGTTCCAATTCCAAATTATTTCTCAAAATATATTTTTGTATCCTAATTAACCCCTAAAGCCCCGAGGCCTTTTCTTCGTCAAAACACACTCAAAACTGCCACTTCTATTGCAAACACCAAAAAAATATAAAAATTGTTTTTTTTTGCATATCTAACCGTAGGATCTTATACTAGACTAGTATGAGAATGTGTGCAAGAAATTTTAGAAACTTTGATTAAATAGATTGCAAGATATTTGCATTCAAAGTGAAGAAAACAAGGTTTTTTGCACCTTGCTTGACTACATTTCTGGGCTTTGAACCTATTTAACTTAAATTTTTTGTATTGTTGATTTTTATTTTCTAAGTTTATATGTTGAATACTTCAGTTGAGAATCTAGGAATAAAAATGCAAGAAAAAAACACTAAATTTTTACTCATTAAAAAATTGTTAAGTAGAAGTAGGTTCAAGATTGAAGGAATAACTAAATCGTTAATAGCTCTAAGACAAAATTGAAATACCATAATCCCAACGGTGAGATTGTTCTAGCAAGCAAATTCAACCTTGTCTAATAATTTTTTTCTGTAAAAATTGCATTCAAAAATGAATCCTAAAAGTTATTTTTTCAAGAAGATGCTTAGATTGCCCGAAAAACTAAGATTGTCTATAACTTTTTCATTATTAGTCCAAATACAATGAATCAAAGCTTCAAATGTAGGCAAAAAGACATAGATTTTGAAAAAAATATTTAAAAAATTTATTTTGACTTTCTGTGATTTTTTTGTGCTGCCCGCCAAACTCTATTTTGGGCATAACTTTTTCTCTCAGGCACCAATTGAAATAAAAATTATATATCCACAAAGCTCTCGCAGAACCGCACAACCTCAAAAAATTCCAAAAAGTTTCTCTATAAATTGAGGTCATAGGAATCTACCCGGACCCAAATTGTCTCCCAAGGGGACAAACAGGCCTTTAGGGGTTAACTAATGCATAACTTCTAACTATATCAGATACTTCAACCTTGTTGTATGGCTATCATTAATTATATCAGGAAGAAAAGAAGCTCTGGAAAAATCTTGGCCATCAACATCCTACCTAGACCAATCCAATCCTTTTACATTAATCCCTAAATATCAAAGGCACAACTTTGAATTTACAAAACTTTGAAGTTGAATTAAATGTTATCAAACTATTATTTTTAATAGTTGAAGGATGAATATCCTTTCAAATCTATTTTCAACATCACGCTCAACGGCAATGGCTTTTATTTTATCATATAATGTATAAGACAGGATTATAGTACCTAATATATATAAGGGCATTATTTAGAGTAGCAATACTTGAAAGGTATGTATTACTTAGATGTGTCATATAAATTGATTTGACTAATTACACATAGTTTGGAAAGAGGTCTTGAACTTGAACCTATGGTAGATCAATTTTTCATCTTAAATTCAAATTTTCAATCTAAAAATAATATGGTTAGAAGCAAACAGAGAGGGGACCACTTCACAGACTCATTTCATATATAAAAGCACATATATTAATCCATAAAAGAAATAGAGAGCCCTAATTACTTGTGAGAGTTTTACATAATGTCAATCTATCACCATTTAATAGCTCTTTACCAAAAATACAATCGAGTGTCCAAAAAAATACATCCCAAGATGTAATGCAATTCTATTTCAATTGCCAACAAAATTCAATCAAATAATAATTAATTTAATCAAGGGCACCATCTCCAAATGCTTTCAAGAGTAGGTCATTATAAAAAGGTTTTGTACTTTGCTATAAAATTATTTAATATTTTTAGAGGTTATAGTTACAGTAGACAAATATAACATCTAAGATTCTTTGATGTTTAGAAGTCCAAACTACTTCAAAATACTCTTCACAAAGCAAGGCTAAAATCTCATTTGTATTCATTCTTTCACAAATTCAAAAATAGGATCCTTTAGTTAACTTATTCAAGTACATCCTCACAAAATTTTAGAGTGAATATCCTTACCAATTGCAAGTTCAATTGTTGCCTAAACTTCAAAATGTAAGCTTTCTGAACCCTCCTAAATGAGAGTTTTTGTCTTTCAACATTTTCAAGAAAAAGCATGTGTGGCCTAAAGTTTATGTGTTTTAGTTATTACATTGAAAAATGTATT
The DNA here is from genome assembly GCA_951230915.1 of Antitrichia curtipendula. Taxonomy (NCBI): domain Eukaryota; kingdom Viridiplantae; phylum Streptophyta; class Bryopsida; order Hypnales; family Leucodontaceae; genus Antitrichia; species Antitrichia curtipendula. Next base: position 1,428,921 of record OX579638.1, on the reverse strand, counting down.
GAAAGTACATATTTTTTTTAAGTAATCCAAAGAGTTTCATATGCATCTTCAGAAAAATTAATAAATAGAAGGTGGTACTAAATGGAAGAAAAAACTAAATTGTTAATAATTTTTTATAAAAAATAAAAAATAATTTTTTTTAATTGTGAGAATGTTTTAATAAGCAATCAGTATTGTATACTTTTAATTTATAAGAAAATTTTCAATATTGAGTTCAAAAAATGCCTTTTGAAATGCTTTTTTTTATCCTTCACTGTCCATTACATAAACTACTCATATCTTTCACCTCATTATTGAAAATTAAATCATATAAAGGTTTTCAAGTAGGTGTCAATATATAAAATCCAATAAAATAAATTAATCTTTTTTTAAAGTATATTTTATAGCTTCTTGGTGTGGGTGTGATGTTGAAATTGGAAAAATTCTTCTAACCTTTGCACTATTTATTGGAATGACATGAAACAAAGCTTCACATGCAAATTAGGATGATTAGTATTTATCTTAAAAAATTAATGCAAAAATTCCAAATTGTGAAGTTAAGAAAGCCTACTTGAGTTTTCAAAAATCCCAAAGTGGGTTCTTTTGTCTCATTTAGGGATTTATTTAACATCAATTCTGTCAAAAACAAAGTCTAAATATGGGTATAGATATTATTGAGAAATTATTTTTCAAAATAGAACTATAATGGAAAATGATGGATCTCTAGGAATGTTCGAAAAGGTGAATTTTTATTCAAAAATAAGTATTATTGCCACAAATGTATAAACTTGTTGTTCATCTATCAATTATAGTAGTGGAAGTCAAGACTATAATTTGGCTTAGGTTTGCAAATGTTGATACAGAAAGAAGTTTAGAAATGTATTTTTCTACTCTCTAGGGTGAAAATGAAGGTTCAATCTTTCATGTGCTTTAAATTTTCAATTACAAGATTAAATAAAAAAGATTGAGGTGGGTACAAAGAAAGTGAGACCACATAAAAATTCTTCAACACTTGTCTATTTGGTTGGTTGTTTTAAGAAAATCTTGATTTTGATGGTCATTAGATGTTTTTCAACTCCACATGAGAGTCGTTTCATGCTTGTCCCCAATGCTAGGAACCAGCCATTGCTACCCATAATTTTAAAATTTTAAATAGATACATAGATACATAGATACATACATACATACATACATACATACATACATACAAAGATACATAGATATATAGATAAATAGATAAATTGATAAATAGATAAATAAATAGATAAAAAAATTAGTATCTGATGTTGCCACATCAGATTGATTGCTGATTTGGGGTTGATTTGGTGCAGTTCATGCATTCCCAACAGTCGAGGAACTCAAAACCTCTTAGAACCCCAAAATCTCATCTATTGTATTTCTTATAGAAAATTAAAAAAAAATTCAAGCCTAGTTTTGGAAAATTTCACTTTACCATCAAATATTAATGCTTAACAATATTGGCTTGGGACCAAAGGAAAGACACTTTGCATTGGCAACAACTTCTTTAGTGAAAGTAGAAGAAGGGTGCCATTCAAAAAGAGAGCCAAAAACTATGGAGACAAAGTATCTTGTTGCATAGATTCTAGCTTATTTGTTTAATTCCTAAAGGATAAAACTTTCAAATCCAAATAACAAAGGAATGCAAATATATCTTGAGTATATAAAATCTTTGTCTTTCCATCCATCTAAATACTTGTAGACTCTTGTATTAGTTTTTTTATATTTTAATGGTACATATAGATGTTCACAACTTCCTTTGCAAATCTATTATATTTCAAGGGGTATAATTGTATAAGGGCTTTGCCAATTTCCTATAGTCCAAGGGGTATTAGTACGTCTATTTCTCCAAACTAACATTTCTAGTGCACAAAATTTTCTTTCAAAAATGACTTGAATAAATAAGAAAAATAAAAATCTTTGAAAACCAACATAATTAGAATTTAACATTTTGAACTTGAAGACAAAAAAACCTTGTGAAAATTACAAATATTCAATCTTTAATCCATTCTTAATTGAATGATTTATTTTTGCTTTCTAATTTTGCTTAAAATTATTGGTTGGTGTAGAAATTGGTCTATCCATATGGATATGATTTATAAATCATATTGTATAACTTTTGTTTGAATTTCATCATTAAAATAATTAAAATTCAAATGTTACATTTTCAACTGTAATAATTGTCTACAAATTGGAAATCTTGACTACCTCTAGCTCGACTAAGGTCTAAGGGGTAAAGGCCTTGTAGAGCTAGAGTTCTTAATGTCATATTTTAAGTGTCCAAAATGCACATGATTACATTGAACTTTGTAAATTTGTGACATTGATGTTGCATGTACCTAGCTAAGAGGTCATTGATTCATGGTTTTCAAATGAGCAATGTAATTGATTATTTTTGTAGAAAATTCAAATGCAAGGGGGTCAAATTCTATATGATTGAAATGCTAATGCATCATCAATCTTTAAAAGGCACAATAATGAACATTGATTGTGTTGATCAATAAATAAATTAAACACAATTGAAAGTCCTTATATAATGTAGATGAAAAGAATTACATTTATTTGAGTTCTTGAAGTCTTAAAACAAATCTAAATTTTCTCTTTAGGATTCTAGATCTTTTAAGAATCCATTCTTTAAATTTCACATCATTTTTTGGTTTCCAATACCTAATTTTAGAGTTTAGTTCTTTATTGAAAGATGAAAATATTATTTCAAAATAAAAAGTAGAAGTGTACTTGGTTGTGTTATTTTATGTTAAATGGGGTGCACACCCAACAATGCATTTTTGCAACACATTTTGTATAAATCAATGACCTTGTCATATTTACACCTAATATGACCACACACCTTTCTAATGACCCATTATAAGCAAATATACAATTTTTCTTAGATATTTGTTTAATTTCACAATTATTTAGAGAATGCAATCCATATACAATAATTTTGGATAACTATAGCCTTATAGGCTACACATGTGGATAGATGCGTAAATGAATGTCTCAATAAACTGGTCATAAAGGTGTTTTAAAAAATTGTTAGCATTACAAAGGCTCTGGCCACAAATAGTCAAGTCTTTTGACAATTTTTTTGCCCAAAAAACCTAACAACTTGATTATAAAGACATGTATGTAGTTGGTTTAACCCCTAAAGGACCAAGGCCTTTTTCTATCAAAAAACACTCAAAACTACCATTTCTATTGCAAAGAGCAAAAAATTTAATTTAATTTAATTTAATTTTGTATATCTAACCATAGGATCTTATACTAGACTAGTATAAGAATGTATGGAAGAAATTTCAAAAACTTTGACTACATAGATTGCAAGATATTTGCATCCAAAGTAAAAAAAACAAGTTTTTTTGCAACTCGCTTGACTAGATTTTTTGGCTTTGAATCTTCTTAACTGAATTTTTTTGCACTACTGATTTTGATTTTTCAAGTTCTTATGTTGAATAGTTGAATTGAGAATCTTAAAAAAAAATCAAAGAAAAAAACAATTAATTTTACTCATTAAAAAATTGTTAAGTAGAAGTAAATTCAAGATTGAAGGAAAAACTAAATCGTTACTAGCTCTAAAATGGAATTGAAATACTATCATTTCAATGGTGAGATTGTTCTAGCAAAAAATCCTAATCCTATCTAACAATTTTTTTGAAAAATTGTAAAAATTGCATTCACAAATGAATCCTAATATAAGTTATTTTTTCAAAAAGTTTTTGCAAAACCGCACATCTTCAAAAAGTTTCAAAAACATTCACTACAAATTGAGACAACAAGAACTTATTTGGATCCAAATTGTTCTCTAAGGGGACAAACGGTCCTTTAAGGGTTAAGAACTTTCAAATTTTAATCCCTAAAGGACCAGCCTGCAGAGTTTGGCAACATAAAAAACTTGGGCAGGTACATGTGGCCAGAGATTTACAAGTTTGAGGCTGAAATTTTAATAGAAGTTGTGGACGAGGAGTACCTTTCATTTGAACTAAATTTTATGACATTTGGAAATACGAGTCAAAAGTTATGGCCTAATATGTTACTTTTTTCTCAGCCGGGCAGTTAGGGCAGATCAGAAAAAATCACTTTTTTCAGAAACAAAAATTTGAAACTGGTTTTCCAGAGCTATCTATACTTGGAAAGCTTTTAATCATTCCATTTTGACCAATGAGTCAAAAGTTATGAGGAGTTTTAGTTTGCGGGCAGTTTTGGAATCTCTACTCTAAAATAAACTTTGAAGTCTTTTATCTTACTCAATTTTCAATATTTTTTGAAAAAAATAAAATCATAGGATGTAGATTGTTTAATACAACATTTCAACCATTGGGATTGGCATTTTTCAATTTCATACCTAAATTCTTAACAATTTAGTATTTTGAATGATTCTCTACTTCATTCTACTTACTATTCTTTTTCTATATGTTGTACAATTCCAAATGATGGGAAATTTTTCAAGCATGTAGCCAACTTGTTTAGAAAAAAGAAACCAAAGAAGCACCACCATTTTGGACATTTTTTCATAGAAAAGTGAGCTTTTGAAGTGCAGCTGCCCGATTTTTCGCAGGGGTCAAAAAACGATTTCAGTGATTTTGAATGCTTATATCTTGCAATCCACGTGGTGAAAATTTCTGAGATTTTTACCACATATTCTCAAGTCAGCATACTACAAGATCCTACGGTTACATGAGTCAAAAAAAGTTTTTTTCAAAAATTTGGTACTTGTACTAAAAATGGCAGTTCTTGAGCCTTTTCAGTGAAAACATAGTCACGGAACTTTAGGGGTTAATAGAAGTATGGGACTTTTGAAGTACAATATTTGGACTTGTCCCAACTGAATAAAACATTACATATGGATATATATTTTGAGAATATAGATATATTTAAATGTTTTCTAGTGACTTTGTCATGAGTGCTCCAAAGATTTTGTTTGAATGAAATGCTTTGTATATTAGAAGAATTTATCGTAATATAAAATAAGGGGCTTTTTAATAGCCAAAATGAAGGTCAAAATTTGGAGACATTTTTTTGATAAGTAATTATTATACTCACTATTTTTTTTCTATTGTGTTTTATTTTAGAAGATTAAGATGGGCCACCCTTCACTTTGAATTTTTTTCTATTTATTTCAAAAATAGAAGTCATTAATGGGAATAGCCTTTGATTTAAGTGACTTATAGTTATACTAAAGATATAGGTGCCGCTTTTCAGCCACTCATCCATTCAACTATCCATACCTTTAGCACTAATTCATGTATTTATTATAAAATCAAGAGGTCCACTTAAATAAGTAAGCACTAATTTTATGATTTTCAAAAGTTGATTAAACAAATCTTCTAATATATGAGCGTCTTTCAACCCATGTACATGCACACAATTAAGGCAGAGGGTGGCGGAGTCTGCCAGGATCTGCCTGGCGAACCGACAGTGGGAGCCTTGGCGGACTTGACCACCGCCAAGGGTGGCGGAGGGCCCTTTTACCCCATCCACCTACCCCCCGCTTGCAAAGGTATGGTTCTAGTGAGGTGTGTGTGTGTATAACCTCCTCTTCATAGCTCTAAGGTAGGTGCTCCACCTACCTTTGTTTTTTGTTTGTTTTTTATTCCATAAATGCTGAAAAGCTTTTGTTTCAAATATGTCATTTTTTTTAAAGTGCTTGCAAGGAACGTGACTTGTTGGATTTAGGGTTTAGTTTTTTCAATTTTTAAAAATCTCATTGCTTTGAAGTTATTTCGTTGGTTTTGTGAACATGGAGGAAGAGAAATTTTTGCAAATGGTTCTTTCAAGTAGTCCAACGCCATTGTTGGTTGGACCAAGTCACCAAGTTTTTAAGTTTTTTTTTCCAGTTTCTTCAATCCCTACATATCCCCCTCCACCTGTAGGTGCACAGGGAGAACCACATGAGCAACATTGGAGCAACGCCGCAATTAAGTTTTTATTATCCCAATGCAAGGAACACGTAGAGACTCACAATAGCGTGATGATGCAACAATATCAATGGAAGAGGATTCACGAGCTCCTCATCACACAATTGCCTGTTGAGCATAGGCGGAAGGTGAAGTCCCTCTCAGACAAGTAGGAGAAGCTGGGAAGTAACTATTCCAAGATTAAAAATTTGAAGAATCATACAAGGACTAGTGCCAGAGACGATGGTCCAACGTTCATTTGGTATGACCAAATTGACCAAATTCTCAGCTTCACGGCAAAGGTTAAAAGAGTTCCAGGAAGAATGGACCAAGGTATATCGGTGCTAAGAACGAGGACCTCAAATGCTCATGTTGATCTCTCCGAAGAGCATAATGACGTTGGTCAGTCATCTCATCTACAGTCACCGCCACGCGTTGTTCCAGCTTCATCTACCAACACTGCCTACAATAGCACTGGAACTAGTCCACAAATATGTACATCTAATTTAGTTGGCTGCCGTGGCAAAGGTACTTCTTCAAAACCTACTAAAAGGATCCGAATTGGCAGGAGCTTGATAGATATCTTGAACAAGCTAGCTGATTCTACTGCATAAATAGAAAAGCTTAGGATTGAAGCTTCTGTAACTATGCACAAAGAGAACTAAGTAGTACGCCAGATGGAATGTGAGGAGAATATGAAATTGGAGCTTGAATTGTTCTAATTGTAGCAGGCTGGTAGTGAGCGCATGGCAGCTATGTTTGCAGATGTTGTTAAAAAGAATGCGGAAAAGCTTTGACATTATTTCCATTTTACTACATTGTACTTTTTTTTATGAATGCTATTTTATTTCATTAATGTTTATATAATATTTCTATAAATGTTTTTATACATTTTTTATAATATTTATATAATATTTCTATAATGTCTCAATTATGTTTCTATAATTAATTCCTTTTTTTTAAGAATGTCTATAAAATTTGAACTTTAGTTAGTTTAATTTGTTTTTTTCACAATTGAAGTGCACATGAAGTATCTTTTAATCAACAATAATGAAATTAATAAATAACTTAACGCAAGGCAAGAAGGAATTAATTGCAGAACCTTAAACTAAATTTTTATTGGATATAAAAAAGTTTCCCAAAGAAACATTCAAAATTTCAAGAACAAAGTATATACTATTAACACAATGGTTTAATTTACAATTCAATGGATAGTAAATTGAACATGGCTAAATTTCATTGTAGATTATGTTCCACCCATGATGCAAATAATATATCTCCCATTGCCTCTCCTTCCAAATTAGTTGCTCAACTTCATGAGGAAGTTGCATCCTCCCAACATGAAATTCAATATAAGGGTCATATTGAAATCTAACATCTGCAGGCATTGGCACACGTTGTCTCTTCAGCTCACAATAGTTGTGTAAAATGCAACAAGCTAGGATAACAAGAGCAGTTTTATCAACTGATATATTGAAACCTTTAAAAATTCACCAACAATTCTTCAAAGCTCATAAGGCCTGTTCAATAATAACTCTACCATTGACTGTTGATAGAGGAGTCAAATTTTGCACAAAGCAACAAATTGCCTAGCATCATGTACACCTCCAGGTTGACCTGCACAAATGTTCCAAAATGATCTATTTGCATCACACACTTCTTATAAAACAATGCTATGAAAAAAAAATTGATTAAAAAAACCTTGTAGCATGGGAGTGTATCGTTTGCTCAGTTGGATCATGAGAGGGATATGAGAGCTATCAATTGCACCAACTATGTTTAGTAAGCCAGTGATGTCTTTAAATGTTTCTATAATGTTTTGAAGTCAATCGCCATGAGGTGTGAAATAAATTGAAAGAATAAACCATCTTCTCCAATTCCTAATGCCCAACAAACAATCACAATATATTTTTAAATAATAGACTTACCGCATCCATATAAATTGTGTATCCTAGCACAACTTACACCATGTGCTAATCGATACAAAACAAGTTTCACTTGTTTTCAAATTAGAATGGGAGGCCTAACAAATGTAACAGCAATAGGATACAAATAGGGTGTTAATAAGTCAACTAAAGCCTCAAATGCTAAAAAATCCATACGATAAGTTTGTCAGTACTTCATATCTAACATCTGTGGAGATGTATGCTATACATTGCCTTCGACAACATCGTGGTGGATATATTGGTGTAGCTCCACCCACCACATTTGATGTGAAAAATGTTGTCTCCAAACTATAGCAACAATAATTAGAAGCAAATGTTGAAATCCTAAACCTCCCTCAGTTTGAATTGGAACAATGGACACTACACAACAACATCGTCTACGGCTAGAGAAGGTCAACAACACAACTACGAATGCAAAAAAAACTAATAGGTTGTGAATAGCCATTTTTCTTCAATGCTGAAACCCTAAACTCTAAGCCAATTTTAATTTAGACCTACCACAAATGGAAAGCAAGGTGGACCCTAAATAAACAATAACACAATTAAAATATTAAAAAAAGATGTGGGCGGATTTACCTAGTGATTGTAGACTCCCTAGTTGTACTTCAGTATGCACATCCAAATGTTGGACTTCCAAATGCTAGAATCTACACTAGGGAGTAGTAAATTTTTCAATTGAATAATATTTTATAAAATAAATGAGAAGTGGCAACATGATAAGTTTCATAATTTTACAGTGAATGAGGAACACTTTTAGAGTTCACAATCATAGGCAAAATGAAGAAATAGAAGAATGGCAATAAGCATTGTATTTCAGATTTTACAAATGATGCTAAAACCATCCAAAGACCAAGGAGAATATGGGTTGTTACACCTTGACCGAGAATGAAATTACTATGAAGAATGAGAAGGTATGAAGTGAGAAGAAGAGTCAATCAAAAGTCCTTCTCCATGAAGATGGTGTGAGTGTGTGACACCCTTTGAGTTACATGTGGAGAATGAGAATGGAGAATGGAGACTGGAAAAAAGTGTTCACCTACAATTCATAAGAATTTGGAAAAGCACAGGGATCACCCTTCACTCTTTTAGAAGCTTACAAGCTTGCAATTGAATAGCTTCCCATGCAACACCCATATGCTACAATTCCGTGCAAGCTCCACCAATAACAAACTAAATTGTTTAGAGACCTCTGAGAACCTACATCATCTAATATAGGATCAAAGTTCAAAGTCACACTATTTCATATAAGATCAAAGAAGTAAAAAAGCAAATGTGCTATTGTACTAGTGTGTAAAAAAATACTCTTTTTAACTCAAAATAAATCCTTGCACAACTTTCTATTTAAAAAATATACATGAAAAAAATGAATATAAAAATTTCATTATTAAAATGAGCCCAATCCATGTTTTCTCAATTTATTTCTCTAACATGAGATGATTTTCATTAAAATAGTGCTTGAAGAACCCCCTATTGTGGAAGGTAGTCAAAGAGCTTTCAAGCATACTATAGTACTTTGCTTTTTAGGAGTGTGCAAAAATAGAATCACTTTGTGAAATAAGTGGCATTCAAATTAGTCTTTGTTTCATTCAAATCCTTCAGTTTGTACACATTCTTCTTCACTGCTTTATTGAATGTCCTTTTTAGTTCATGGAATGTTGTCTCTAAATTAGATACTACCAATGGAATCACAATACTATGATTTGTGGTTGATATTCTAGTTGTTATGATATCTAATTGCTTCAATGCTTTGAAGTTTGATTTCTATTCTTCATGCAATGGTGCAATTTTTTTTTTCCTTTGCACAATCACACTACATTAAGTTAAATTTTGGCTAAATTTTGTTTAATGACATTAGAACCACAATGGTAAGAAGAGATGTTTCTTGTAGACAAATGAAAATGTTAATTTAAAAAAATTGATACACCAATTAAAAAATGTTTGTAATTTTAATGAATTTTTAAAGTTAAGATTTGAAGAATCTTTTACAGTGTCATACAATATGTACATCATTGAATCTAAAAGGAAATAAAACAATTCACTAACATCTCTAATACTTTATAATTATATTGTGTAATTTACAATATTGAAACATTCTACAATGAAACCAAAGTTTTAATAGGTTTGGGTGTTTATAAAAAACATTGGTCCTTAATAATGTGACATAGAGCATAATGGAGCTATGTTTTGATATAGCTTTTGAAGCATAAACTCAATGAACTCAAATTCTTTTTTATATAATTATTGGAAATGATTGTCTTGATTGTAATTGTATTGCTTATTTTTCAAAATACTAAAAAAATCTTTGTATATTTAAAAGTCAATACTACTAATTTGTCACATTTTTGGGTTTAGGAATTTTGAGTTTTATTGAGTACTCAAAATTAATGATCTAGAGCTGAAATTTTTTGTGGTTTATTTCTACACGTAGGTGAGCATGTTTTATATGAAGGGCATCTAAAATATCATCATTTCTTAGCTCTATGTTTCTGCAAAGAGGATTCCCTGGTGCTCGTACTTCTAAACATTAAAGGTGGTTTCAAATTCAATCTTTTGGTAAAATCTAAACACCATCAAATCCTTCAATCTTTTGGAAAATTTTTAGTTGTTGTTTTTCCACTATAGTAGACTTATTGTAAATTGAAATTCAATAAATTTATTTTCTGTGAAAAATTGGGCCATATTCTTGGATATAGTAGTGTGGATACAACTAAGTACTATGTAGTACTAGGAATGACACTTGGTAATAGTACAATAGATTTACAGTAAGATCAACGGCCCAAAATTGACCATGGAACCTTCCCTTCTAGTACTTCTAGTATTCAAAGTCACAACCCTAGTTTTTGTCAAAGTGGAACAAAATAGACCACTCATTCTTGCAATCACATTTCTAACTATTCTTCTAGTGGAGTACATTAAAAGATCCTGACATTGATTGATGATTTCTTCAATCATTCAAAATCATTTTCATATCAAAAAAATCAATAAATGAGTGTTGAATTGTCTAATGTAAAGATATTTCTGGGGATATTTCATAGTCCAAGTTCTTGTCATGTATGGCACGTGAGGTGCATAATTTATGTTGACTACGAATATGTGATATTGTCTTCTATGTATGTGTTTAGAGACTCATCTTTTTTGAGTTGATTCTCCCATGTGATGAAATTAGAAGCATGTGCCTTATGTCTTCATCCTAACATATAGGCATTTTTTAAGAATGGTTCATATTTAGTTGACTTTTGTTTTTGGTGACTTTTTAAAAGCTTTTGTAGGAGTTTTTTCTTGCATTTTATTACTTTAAAAAGAGTCATGGTATGCTTCAAGGTGTATGTACAGTGAAAATTTATCACCTATGAAACTTCAAATTTAGTTTTTGAGTTTTGAGGGAGGAGTTTGAAATCTAATAAAAATAGGAGTAATGTACCTAGGATTTCTACCTTTATTCAAATCCTAGCCATCAATTAATGTAAGAATGACATACGTGTAGAAATGAAGAGGCTTATCCAAGATTGTGAGTGGTACAACTATACAAGTCCGTGGAAGACAATTGAGGTGCTTTCACATCTTTCGAGGAGTAGTAATTAAATTGTCTAATGGTGCTTTAATGGTGCTTTAGCACTTCATACATGTTGAGAGAAAATCAATGACTTATATTGATTGAAATCTATATTTATTAAAGAGGCATTGGATGGGAGTTGTGTCTACAATGTTAGCAACTTGAGTGGTAATAGGGTTCAAGTCAAGGTTGGTAGTCTGTGAGTCCATGAGCTTCCAAGAATTATTTTTTGGAGTGACTTGATTCGTGACATAACATTCAGTAGCATGGGTTGATGTTGCCTTGGGTTCTAATTCATCAGTAACTACTGATGAAGCACTGTTGGGGTGTGGAATATACCACACCATTAAGGTAACAGGTCCAGAAATCGCCCACCGCAGAGCTGGAACAGAATTTTGGGAAGGCGAAACTTCTTGAAATATTTTTCAGTAAATTTTCCTTGAAAAGAGAAGTGGATTTGGCATCTAACCTAAGTCGTTTCATATTTTTGGGAGCTTTTTGAAATTAGTTATGAAGTTTTGAAGTCGAACTGACATAGGACTCCAAAATCGTCCACCCTTAAAATGTACACTGTTTGTACATTAGTGAAGGCTATGAAAAAACAGCATGTTCAAATCATGTACATTTTACATGTGGGCGGTTCTTAATGCCTAAACTATTCTCAAGCCTTCTACCTTACTGTAGAGCTATTGAATGTTGTGTGATGTTAATTGATTCAATAGTTGTTTGGAGTGCTTCTAGATTTAGAGTACTCATGGTTTGTATCTTCTGATGGTATGGTACTTTTAGGTACATAATCTCAATGCAGGAGAGTTTTGTTGTCGTGTCATGTTTTGATTAGTTACAGAGAGGCAAATTAAGACTTATAATTAGACTCACTGCTTGCGTTGTGCAAATTTTCAACATGGTAGGTATGAAGTAGAAATTTTATTGGTTTGGCAGAGAGAGAAATTTAAGAAAATCTCTACTAGAACCAACTGGTATTAACTTAGTGAATGTAAATCCACCGTAACATGAATCTAAATTCAAATTTTTTTGCTTGCTATTGTGGCATGTTTTGATTAGTTAACCCCTAAAGGACCATTGTTCCTTTGGGAGACAAATGGGATTTGGGGCATGTACCTAAGGGTTGAATTTTTGTCATGATTTTTTGAAATTTTTTTGAAGATAAGAAAACTGACTAGCTTCATGGGAATATATGTATTTTTTTAATCGGTGCTTGAAAACAAAAGCTATGTCCAAATAAGCTCAAAACAAAGGACGGAAGGCGGAAAAAAAGATTCAAAATTTCAATTTTTTATTTATTTTATTTATTTTTCTTAAAGATTATATTTTAACTATATAGAAAACTTTGATTCATTCCATTTGGAGTTGTTAAAAGAAAGTTATGGATACTCTTGTTTCTCGGGCAATTAGAGCATCTTCTTGAAAAAATAACTTGTAGGATTCATTTCTGAATGCAGTTTTTACAATAAATAAATAAATAAAAATTCACACGATTTAGTTTGCTTCCTAGAACAATCTCACCATTGGGATTAGTGCATTTTAATTCCAATTTAGAGATATTAATAATTTAGATTTTCTTTCTATCTCATACCTACTTCTACTTAATAAATTTTTAAAGAATATAAATAATTTAATTTAATTTTTTTTTCCTAGATCCTCAATTCAATTTCTGACAATAAAGATTTAAAGTCAAAACTCTGAAGTGCAAAAATTTTAATTTAAGAAGGTTCAAAGTCAAATAATCTAGTTCGGCAATGTGCTGAAAAACTTGTTTTTTTCACTGCAAACACAGATATCTTGCAATCTGTGCGGTCAAAAATTTTGAATTTTTTTTTCCACACATTTTCATACTAGCTAGGTATAAGATCCTACGGTTAGATGTGCAAAAAAACATTTTTCAAATTTTCTTACTCTTTGTTATAGAAATGGCAGTTTAGGGTGTTTTTTTAGCAAATAAAAGGCCTTAGTCCTTTAGGGGTTAAGCAATCAAAGAAGTCAAATGACTCAATTCTCATTAAAAAAATCTCCACTTAATACCAACCTTGTCATCCGTGGCTCAATAGGTCCTAACCGGTGATTATTTTTGTTAACTTGGCCTCCTTTGCAATTACGTAGAGTAAACTGGCCATTCATTGCATACATCCAAGAACTACACAGCAACCATTGCCAATTACCGCACAATAACTGCATGATTCAACTACCAATTCAATTGTGATGAGAACATTTTTTTTTGCACTGCCCAATGCCTGCACATTGTGCAGTGAAGGATTGTAAGGAATTTTTAACTAGATTTCAAGTGCATTGCCTTTAAATTGCAACCACATTTGTAAAAAGAAATCTTTTGGCATTCTGATTTTTGAAGGTGAATCTTAACATGGCATTTAGTAATTACGCCAAATTTCAAAACATGCAAGTCTCTATATTTATGTGGAGAAGGATTTGAATTTTATCTTGCTCGGTGATTGGCAAGTTTACTACAGTCCATGTTGATGACTTATATGCTATATACATAGTGAGGATTTGTGGAGACGACACAATGCAATTTCGGGGTACCTCCCAAAGTACGAAGCCAAGATTCCTGTTTTGAGAGCCTAATCAATTCTTAGGGCTACTTCACACTATGGCCAAAGGTCAAGAGGCTGTGGCTTTCCACCAATCAAATTTCAAGAAACCAAAAGTTTGGCCTCTCGACCCTTCACACTAAAAAGCACAAGTCCAAAGGCCATCACCCTCCAACTACCTATGTGGCAATAAATTGCCTACATGGTGACGAACTCTCAAAGGAAGTTTGGGTCGAGCAAAAATGGAGACTCAAACTATGGCCGAGAGTCCGTCAACTTATGACAAGATCTCAACCGTTAAATTGGTAGGTGGGAGTTCATTGCTAAGAATTGGGACTTTGGGCTTGGCCTTTGGAGGCTTCACACTATGACTGGCCGAAGGTTCCAATTCCTATATTTGATTGCCTATTTATTGCTCATTTCTTTGGACTCTCAACAAAGTTTGATCACTCAATCCCACGGCCTCTCGACTTGGTTGGCCATAGTGTGAAGGCACCCTTATCCTACCAGCTAGGCTCACAGTTGTCGTTGCCCTGAAAAGCTAGTCTGGCGGACAAATGCCCCGAAAAGCAAAGTAGAATTCCAAAAGTAAGGAAATGATTCAATATGCCTCTCTAGGGCGGCGACAAGTTGCTCACCCCACGCACATGCCCCCCAATTTGGCGGGTGTAGGCAGTTTCCGCCATGCTCCGCCTGGCGGAACTAGCCCTGGCGGACTTGACCGCCGCCAAGGCTCGCGGCCCTCCATTTTTACCCCTCTGTTTGAAAGGTAAAGTGCTAGACTTGGGGGGGGGGGGGAATTAGTAGCTCCAGGGGATCGGGGTGGATTGACCCCCTTGCTCGGCCTTACCAGGGGTGCATGTAAAAAAAAGCCCTCTATTTTGGGCCGTTCCAAAGTACATCCTTGACTTCATTTAACAAATTTGGGGTCTTTGATTGCAAATATGAATTCAAAATTTGTAAAAAAATTATGTGCAGAAAACAGGGTTTGCCCACAAGGCCGGGCAAAGGGATCAATCCACCCCAGCCCTCCAGGGCAGGGGCCAAGGAGGATTGAGCCCTGTATTGCCTCATCAAAAGGTAAATGTAAAAATCGCCCCCTATTTTGTGCCGTTTTAAATTTTGTATTTCTTCATGTCTACTAACTAATTTGGGGCCTTTGATTGTAGATATGAATTCAAAATTTTAAATAAAATATCATATGCGGCAAATAAAAAATTTCAGTGTTTTCTACAAGGATAAAGCACGGGGCAATACAGAGATCAATCCTCCCTGGTCTAAGGCAGGGCAGGTCCTTGACCCACCTATTGTTTGGTTTTTTTGTTGTGTTTAGGTTGAAGACATTTTGTTTCAAATACGTTCATTTTTTTACAAGAGTTTGCAAGGAAGGTGAATTTTTTTGAAGAATTTTTATATAATATGAACTTAGCTTAATTCAATTTTGTCACAACTGAAGTGCACATGTGATATTTTGTAATCAACAAAAATAGACTTAATAAATAACTAAAAGACAATTGAGGATCCTAAAAAACAAAAAATAAATTAAAAATAAAAGAACACCGAGAAGGTGTGATATGAATGCTTCAATCCTAAAACGCAGGTAGAGTTAAAAGGCTAAGGTGAACTGGCACCCTTGCTTGTCCTGCTAAAGTCCATCCATGGGTGCATATGTTAAAAAGCCCCCTATTTTGTGCCGTGTAAAATCTAATTTCTATAGCCACAATTGTTAATTTGGGGACTCTGATTGCAAATATGAATTCAGAATTTGCAAAAATATTCATGTGTGTGGAAAATAAAAAATTTCAGACTTTTCCCAAGGGGGACGAGCGAGCGGTCAGTTCAACCCGGCCAATTAAAAAAAATCCCTGCGGATTTCACCTGCCTTGGCAGGGCGCGGCAGGGCGTGGCGGGGATGCATGTGCGTAAGCACAGTGCAATCCCCCCACTCCATTCCGCCCCCCCACTCAGCCCGCGCCACCTGGCCAGGCGGATTGGCGGGTGGGGGGCAGAAACCCCCGCATGTGCGTGGGGTGGCTGTCGTCGCCAGCACGCTTTAGTTGGGTTGATGGTGCCTCTCCTCCATCAGTACTGACAACTGTTCTGCCTGTCCGTGTATACGAAAGAGCAGGATGGAAATTGTCCATGTGTTTCAAGAAGAAAAAAAGAAAGAGCAGGAGGACAGTGAGGTACAGATCCATCCGGCTCCGGAGGTGGGTCACGCGTGCTAAGCTAAATGGAAGGACACTAAACTACATCCCATTTGGGAGAAAGAAGTTAAGAAGACTCTGAATGAGAACAAAACATACAGTCACGACGTTAGCATTTTCTAGCAGTTGGCGGAGACGGAAAGTCTCTAACTTTCTCCAGAGCGTCTTTCTGTTTGTCACTTGTTGGTCGTAGTAGGAATTCTGGAAATATGCCCCTAATGATAGCTAGTGTCACGCCAAGCTGGCGTACAAATGCACCGAAAAGCTAATTTGAGTCGGGCTGGTGTTTTTCCTTGTTGAAGTCGACCTTTCTGATGCGAGCGCATGCACCCAAGTGTCCAGAGGATGGGGACATGATCACCTGCGCGCGATGCATGACTGTGCGTTTTTCCGACACGGACTAATTGCCTTGAGGATCACAATCACCCCTGACTGTTCTTGACATTTGGCATGCGAACAAGGGAAGCCAGGGCACACGTGACCCCTCTTTTGGAATGAGATACATGTGTGTGTTCTCCATCGTCCACCTCAAGAGAAATGATCCTCACATGTATCTCATTCCAAAAGAGGGACCAACGTTCAGCTGATGAGATTTCGATATGTGTCTAGCCAAGAAAATGGGCTTCACGTTTGATTTTGATTTTGCTACGCACAGCGGACTCTTTTGGAATTCCCTCACTGCGACTGTTTTGGAGATACTGTCGTTTTTTACTGTAAGTTTTTCCTAGTTTCTATGTTTTCCTTTGTTCTAATGTCATCATGGAGGGATCTTTCAGAGAATTTCTATGCAAAAGGAAATTGTGGATTTTCATAAACTTCCCCCATATCCCCGGTGTGCAACCTAAATTAGTAGATTTTGCAACACATTGACGCATCTTACATTTTAACGTTGTTTCCACCTAATATTTGATAGATTTTAGGAAATGCAAATTGTCTCATATCAATTGTCAAGCATACCGTGAAGTGGGTCACATAAGACTTGTAAGTTGTCAACTTTGGAGACAATGTATTCATTTCACAGAAATCTAACATACTTACAGTTGGTACATTTAAGAATCTTAGAAATTTTACAATTATACATAAAATTGTAAATTGTTCAAACAAATGAAATCTACATTTTACTAACATTTTGAAATTTAGAAATTGGTCTACACTAACAGCTTCAAAATGTACAAATTAGTAAGATTAGAAATTCAAAATCTACATACCCTTCAGATTTCAGTTTTCAAAATCTACAAACTGTATTGATTATGCAAACTAAAATCTACATTAAAATTATATTTTAAAGGCTTAAATCTATATTCTAGAATATTGAATCTTAAAAAATTGAGTTGACTTTGAGGTGGGGACATCTTCATTTAACACTCAGAAATGCATAGATTTCCTCCTTAAAATTCCCTCAAAGTTCCCTGTCTCACATTTCCCTGTGAGAGGCACATTCCCTGTGAACAACAATTTTGTAACATTTCTATGTTTCCTTGGAGGGGATTTGCACTAGAATGCCTGCACGGAATTCAGAAAACATTTCCTGTGACGGAAAAAGTATAGTGGGAGGCCTCCCCGCGAAGGCCTCCCGCGATGTGAGAACCTTCAGGGGGAGGGCTCCCACTGCGTTAAGCACGTGGGCCTCCTCAAATTATAGTGCCAGGCACTATTAAAAGTGCCTGGCACTATAACTTGAGGAGGCCCACGTGCTTAACGCAGTGGGAGCTCTCAAACTATACAATTTGCATAGCTCTTGGGAGAACAACCTTTTGAAACGTTTGAAACGTTTTGGCAGGCTGCTCCACTTTATACCCTGCCAAGACTATATAACATGCAACGCTGTTGATGTAGCATGCAATCTTTATATCTAGTAGTGACGCAAGAGGACCTTTGTCCAATTTCCATTTTGGATTCCTCCTATTAATTTTCTGCCTTCAAGCTTTGAAGCTCGTGCATCTCTGCATTCTCAGGCAAACACAGGGAGCGTATATAAATCTTCGGTGATGCTCACGGGGGAATTACAGCGTTTCTTCTGTGAGGAGCACTTTTTTCCTTTGTAAATCTTCCCTTAGTCTCAACTTCTTCCGTATTGGAAAATCTGTTTTCCAACACGGAAGAAGTTGAGACTAAGGGAAGATTTACAAAGGAAAAAAGTGCTCCTCGCAGAAGAAACGCTGTAATTCCCCCGTGAGCATCACCGAAGATTTATATACATGGGCAATTTCGTTAAAATGGCGGTATTCCGTTAGTTTGGCACTTTTAACCGTTCAGACCGTGCACTCTGAAATGATCTGAAATCTACATCTATTTTAGATTTCTGACATCTATATCATTCCTAGATATCTGAAATCTATAAAAGTCCTAGTTTTTTCAAAAATTTCAGTCTAAAATCTATAACATTCATAGACTTCTGAAATATACAACAGTCCTAGATCTTTGAAATCTATCTTTGTCCTAGATGTCGCTTCTATGATTTAGAGTGGGCACTCTGAAAATGGCACATGGAATACCGCCATTTTAACGAAATTGCCCATATATGCTCCCTGTGAAAGTTGGAGCTAGCTGATCGGTGGAGCGGAATTTTCCGGCGCTCGATCTTCTGTCAATGTGAGTGTATTTATTGAATGAAAATCTATATTATATGTGACACCCAAATTTGATGCATGTTATAATTGAGAGATTACCTCTAGAAACAAGATTCTGAGTGAACGAATTGTAGATTCTAGATTGTAAGTGCTGACTGAGGAGAGTGAATGGGCAATTTCGTTAAAATGGCGGTATTCCATGTGCCATTTTCAGAGTGCCCACTCTAAACCATAGAAGCGACATCTAGGACAAAGATAGATTTCAAAGATCTAGGACTGTTGTATATTTCAGAAGTCTATGAATGTTATAGATTTTAGACTGAATTTTTTGAAAAAACTAGGACTTTTATAGATTTCAGATATCTAGGAATGATATAGATGTCAGAAATCTAAAATAGATGTTGATTTCAGATCATTTCAGAGTGCACGGTCTGAACGGTTAAAAGTGCCAAACTAACGGAATACCGCCATTTTAACGAAATTGCCCATGTGAAGAGTGATCAGGCATTTGTTGCTACTCTTGTAGGGGGGATTTAGGTGCTGAAGCGGTTCCAAAACTGTCGTTACGGTTGACAAAGACCTTGGATGGGGAAGAGTTTCGAATGCTGGGTCACCAGATGGTGGATTTCATTGCCGACTACTTCCAGCACATTGAAACTTTCCCTGTTCAGAGCCAGGTCCAGGTATTCAGTACGCATTTGGATCACTTGATACAAAATTCACTGCTACAGTTTTATCTAAAATCTGTACCAAAAACGACAATGCCGTTAAATGAGTATTTTGACTATTAAATTCGCTTGCTGTGCTGATAAATATGCAAATAAATATGTAAATATATTACACTTCATAATTTACAACATTGGGTACCGCTAAGGTTGGATTTCCAGCGCCATCCCTCCTCCCTGGAATGATCTCTTAATCAAACTCATTCCCTTCCTTGACGTACTGAGGGTTTATGTTCGGCTCGCCGCGTCATTTTAATGGAATGACTCCAATTTAGCGAAATCGATGTTCCATGTGTAGAGCCGGGTTTGCTCTTTATAATTTCTAGCTGGCTGTTTTATAACATCTCACGTACCGGAAACTGCATCAATCACAGTCAACATCCACTAACCTTGTGTTGTTTTAAAACAGCCAGGGTACTTGAAGAAACTGCTGCCTGAAAGTGCTCCTCGGAAGCAAGAATCGTTCCAGGAAGTCCTTGATGGTAACTACGTCTATTGATAATTACGTCCACTAGAACTCATTCTCAATTCAGTGCTGGTACTAGGAATTGAAAGGACGCGTCTGATTCGCATCATTCTTCAGCTACCTTTGAATCACTCCAACTGATCGAGATGAAAAAACTGGAGTCAGATCTAATCTAAAGAAGTCCGTCGATGGATGATGAATGATGGATCGATGTTGCATGCTTGCAGATATCAACACTAAAATCATGCCGGGCATTACCCACTGGCAGAGTCCGAGTTTCTTTGGCTACTACCCGGCTAACACCAGCACGGCTAGCATTCTCGGGGAGATGCTGACCGCCAGCCTCAGTGTGTTGGGCTTCAGCTGGATCACTTCCCCCGCAGCCACTGAACTGGAAATCATCGTCCTGGACTGGCTGGCCCAGCTCCTCACTCTGCCCCACCACTTCCTGTCGTCCAGTAAGCATCAATCCATGCACGCATTCGATTCATTATTTTCAGACCAAATCATATGTACAAATTTCAATTAGTAGCCACTCAGATGATCATACATACATATGCAGGCGAAAAGGGCGGAGGGGTGATTCAGGGCTCGGCATGCGAAGCGTTGTTCGTGGTGATGTTAACAGCCCGGAAGCAAGCCTTGATGCAGGCTGCCAGGGAGCAGGGGATCTCGGAAGCGGAGGCCTTGGCAAAGTTAACGGTGTATACTTCCGATCAGGCTCACTGCAGTGTTGATAAGATCAGTCAGGTAGCACTTCATTACTTATTCTGATGCAATTAAATCAGTGTCTCCATCACTACATCTGCTCATCTCGATCACTTGAAGGCTTCCTTGCTTGAGGGTCCGTCCAGCATGCCACTTTTCTGGAATTAATTGCGCCACTCAATTTAACAAAAATGGATGTTGTTAGTGTCTGAACATTATGGTGGCCTAAAGTAGCTAGGGAGCACTTGGTGTACATTGATGCAATGACAATCGTGCGTGTCAAATTTTGTTCTTCTCAGCTTGCAGGGATCAATCCAACGTATATTCGGAAGATTCCGACGGACGCGTCCACCAACTACGCCATGTCGCCGGCACTGCTTGCGTGCACCATTCAAGCTGATCGAGCGGCTGGCCTCATTCCTTTCTTTCTGTGTGCAGTGGTAATAAAAGAATTCATATCCTGGCCATTGCAGCAGACTCTAAGTACGTAGTACACAGATTTGTCCTATTATTTAGTGTGTGTCACAATATAAACTTACATAAGGTTATTACTTTGTACAAGGCAGGAACATTTGTAGACTACCTCTTGTATGTGTGCTGCACTAGTGTTATTCATGTTGAAGAATCATCACTAAAAATATTCTTCCCTTCTTAAAGACTAGGTAATTGCAAAAGCAAGTCCAGTTATCAAGAATAATTTTTGGTTAGAACCTACCAAGCCACGGGAGGTGAGGTTGGTATTGACCTATGATTATTCTTGATGGCTTAGCCTACTTTGCAATTACCAAATATAATCTCAATGTAGGAGAGTTGAGCCATTGACTTCTTTGATTGCTTAACCAATCAGAACATGCCAAAACAACAAAAGTCTTGTGCATTTAGATTATGTTAGGTAGATCCAGACTAACTAAATTAATACTAGTTGGTAGTAGAGATTTCTCTTAGATTTTCACTACCAAACCAATGATATTTCTACTTCATACCTACCCTATGGAAAATTTGCACAAGCCAAGCAATGAACATTATCAATCTTAATTTGCCTCTCCTTAACCAATTGAAACATGCCATGGCAACAAAACTCTCCTACGTTGACATTATGACCATGTGTAAGTTCATTTTGCACAGGAGAATGGGAGGGCATTACCCCCGGTATTATGTGACTTGACCCCCCAAATTTTCTTAAAATAGAAAGTGGTGTGTGTGTTCAAGTTATACCCCCAATATAATACCCGGGGGTAACGCCCTGCCGGTTTCCCTGTATTGTAACACGCCCTTACTTACTAATAGTTTGCACTAATTATGCCAATTAAGTCTCAGCCAGCTCAGTCCAATAATTCTTACGAACTAATTGGCTCTGCTTTGACGTATGTGCAGGTCGGGAGCACTTCATCAGCAGCTGTAGATCCTCTATCGAAACTAGGAGACATCGCCCAGGTACCACAATCTCACTAGGACCTTAGTCCAATCCAAAATGTACAAAGAATCTGACCAAAAAATGTGCTTTGATTGCATGCAATCATGTCTCCTTGTCATTCTAAGAAATTGGGGAAAAAAAAAAAAAAAAAAAGTAAAAAGAAAAGTAAGTTATAAAATGCACAATCTAGAATAAGAAAGAGAATATCAGAATAGGGACTAGCTGAAGGGTATATGACCTCTTGTGACTATCAAGATAACTCCCAGATACACAACTTTCATAATCCCATATTATATGACCTTGATTATATATACTTGTAACGCATTTTAGTCCAATCACTTAAAGGATACAATTTTCTCTAATGTCTAGACAGCTCTTGTAGCCCTTTCAACGAGGAATCCAAAAATGTAATTTTATATACTTGAAATGAATATTTTTTTGAGGAAAATAATATTCATTTGAAAAAAACTAATTACTCCATACATGATTTTTTCTTTTAATACATGTAGTACAAGCCAAGGCTGCCAAGCTACCCAATTTGGGGGGCATTTTAATAAAAATTTAAGATTTTTTTAACATAAACAAAACACTACAAATGAATTTTAATTTAAACTGGAAAAAACTTCTTGTATGGATTTTTTTCAAATTATGCATAGGTGTTTCAATTCTTCATATATATTGCAAAATTTTTATTTTGTTTTGTTTTAATAATAAATATGCAATCCAACAGTTTTCTACACCTCATTTCATTTTATCTGATCATCACCTAACTTTTTGGTCCTTTTAAATTGGTAATTTTTTTACAAATTAAAGCCAACTTTTAACTAAACCGTTTTAATGCCAATATTTTTTGTGTACTCCGTCCATCCCAAAATGATTGTACACAATTTTGTTGATATTTTTTGAGCCAATTTCATTGACCATATTGTGAAAAACACATAATTAAGAATGAATGAATGAATGAATGAAGAACATTGCATGTATTCATTGCAACCTAAATAAAATTAGTCACAAAGAAGTATTTTTTTGACCTTCTCAAAACAACCTTAAAAAAACATGACATTCAAAGTGGACAATCTCTTCAAGACAGAAGGAATATGTAATATAAGAGTTGCATACTGATGTTGAGGAAATAACTTTATTCTATATCTTTCAATTACTAAAAAGACCATTAAAACATAAGTCAAGTGCTATAATAATTAATACTAGGACAAAAGTTAAATTACTTGAGAGCTCGAAATGTCCTCTTCGTTTGAGTTCTTTCTATAATCACATAACTGGTTGTTGACTTTTGCTAACGCTCCCGTGACACCGTCCCATTGGCAACCCATCACCATTGTCATTACAAGTTGCAATTCATAACCTTCTTTCCTTGCTTCCTACACCCTTGGGTCATGAAGATCGAAGGTTGTGACTGAAAAATGTGCAACCGGTCCTCTAGTGTGGCTCATCGATTTTCTACTACATAATTTGTGATGCTGATCAGGAGCAAGGTTTGTGGTTCCATGTGGATGGAGCATACGCGGGGAGTGCGTGCATCTGCGCGGAGTATCGGCCATGCCTCGAAGGTGTGGAGAAGGCGGACTCTTTCGTCGTAAACCTGCACAAGTGGCTCCTCACCACCTGCGACTGCTCCACACTCTGGGTTCGAGACAATGCCAAGTTGGTCGCCGCATTGTCCACCAATGCAGATTATCTGCACAACAAATCTTCTGACAACAAATGTCTGACAACAACTCGGCGGTGGATTTCAAGGACAGGCAGATTCCTCTCAGCCGTCGATTCAGGTCCTGGTTTTCTCACTCTGACGGTCGAGAGTCCTTTTGGTAGGCAGTTTGGTCTAAAAGCGATCACGACACAGAGGTACATTTTGCTTTCTTCAATGTATTGACAATCAATGTACAGTGCCCTCTAGAAAGTAAGGTAACCTCTACAAAGTTTTTGCGCCAGGAATCTGCTAAACTTAGTAATACCCATTAGTTTATTGAATATAGCTGATAATTTTTGAGCAAGTGAGTCATCGTACATTTTGTCCTACACTATACTATAAAAGGATTCTCTGTCATTCATAGGACACAAAATGTTTGCGGCGTTGTTTGTGGGTTAAAATGAGATCTTTGTTTCAGGCTTTAGAGACCATTCTGATTGATTTGAAAATTGATTTGGATCAAATAGTGCAGGTCGTTGAAGCTGTGGATGGTGATGCGCATGTATGGGACGGACTTTCTGCGGGCCTACATCCGAAACCATTGCAACCTTGCCAAGCATCTCGAATCGCTTTTGGAAGCTGATCCCCGCTTTGAGGTTTGCGCTACTTAAAAAACCAACCCTACAGATTCTTGCCATGAAATGTAGAACCTCTATCATTCATGAAAGTCTAGCCGGTCATCTTCTTTTGGATACACTGATTTTTAACACTTTGAAAATTCATACTTTACTCTTATGGTGTTCAAAAAATGCGTAAAAAGAGAACCTAGAATACTCTCTCGACTTCCAATAAGATCCAACAAAAAATTAGGCAATCTAAGAACAAGAACAATTGGCTCACGTGCTTGTTTGGACACATTTAGGTGTAGCTACCTTAGATGATTTAACTTTGTTGTAGCAATAATGATCACTGTCTTGATTCTATCAATCAATTGACTCTGAAAAAACACAATCATACACTAGTTCGTTATCCAAGGAAATTAAAATCAGCAACAGCCCTAAACTGAAGCTGCGTAAAAAGAGCCAAAACAAGTGCAGTAAGATATTTTACATAGTCCAATCCAAATGTTGACATCCAAGATAGAAGGTCCAATTCTAAATTAGCCTGCGGTTAGCATAGTTTGGTCACTATAGATTAGTAATTGCAAAGCAGGTTAAGTTATGAAAAATAATTGTCAGTTAGGACTTATTGAGTTGTGGGCGGCGAGGTTGGTACTGATCAGTGGTTATTTTAAATGACTTGGCTAGCTTTGCAATTACTGGATATAATCTCGGGTTGAGCCGTTTGACTTCTTTGATTGCTTAACCAATCAAGACATGCCACAACATCAAAAGTCTTGTGCATTAGGATTATGTTAGGTGCATCCACACTCACTGAGTTAATACTAGTGGTAGTAGTAGAGATTCCTCTCAAATTTTTCTCACTGCCAACCCTTTGAAATTTCTACGTCATACTTATCATGTTGTAAATTTGCACAAGGCAAGTAGTGAGCATTTTTAGTCTTAAATTTGCCTCTCGTAAACCAATCAAAACATGCCACCGTGGCGAAACTCTCCTGCATTGAGATTATGTACTGATGTCATACATTTTTTAATCTACTGAAAATCAAACTCACACTACTAACTTCTTCCGATTGTTTTTACACATTGATTTGAATTCCAGGTCATGGCACGGAGGTCCTTTTCCCTTCTCTGCTTCCGACTCAAACCTCTGGCGGGTGATCCAGACAACGGCTCCACGCTGAACGGAAAGCTTGTGGAAGTGTTGAACACGAGTGGCGACATCCTCATCACTCACACGGTAATTCAATTCAAAGAAGAATCTCACTCACCTCCCTCCCAGAACATCGTACGCGCGTTGCAGCCTAGCTTCCATGCATCAATTCCTAGCAATTCGATCGATCCAAATCTCGTTCGTGGAATGCTGAGTTCCCAGTTAGAAAATCTGAAACCTTCAGGCTTGGTTGATCGACTGCAGGTCTTGGCTGGAGTGTACACCATAAGGTTCGCCATCGGTGGAGCTCGGACTGAGTTGCGGCATGTGGAGGCCGCTTGGAAACTCATCCAGCGGCAAGCATCGAAGCTTCTCTCGCAACCGAGCAGGACTGTCGGTGGAAAGTGGAGTGAGTAGGTTCGAAGAAACTGTCGACTAATAGCCTCGGTAGCCCCAAGCCACTTTAGTAACAGTTATTCGTACCAGCTATTTTCACTGAATTCCCATATTGAACCAGTTTTTCAAGTATCGAGTCTGGTTCTTTTCTCTATGTTGTACTCTAAACAAAAAATTTATAGATTTTTTCCAATGTTTTCAAATTGCAACTGAATTTTTTTCCCAATTCCACTGGCTTACTTTGAACTAGCCACTGATTTTTCCTGAGTAAACATTGCTTTGAAGTTAAATGAAATCTGATCAAATCACTATTTTTGGTAAAACAAAATTGTTTGAATATCCTTTGAAGTCTATTTTAAGCATCAAAATCCGATTTTGAAAAAATTTGCTTAAGATTTTTGTAATGAAGATTTATGCAAAGGGTGTCCATTACAAATCTTGATGTTTTTTAGGCTCTTGGAGTTAAGCCTCAAATACATTGGACCTTGGGGGAGAAATGGCATTGAAAATTCATTTAAAATACTTGTAGAGTACATTTTGGTAAGCCTAAATTGATTATGGTTATGTATGGTAAAGTAAACTGGCTTATAACAAGCAAACCATTCATTATAGGTGACTAGGAAATGACTCAAATTTCAATTGTTCTCACATTTGTCTTTGTATAGAAATAAAATCAAGTTTTTTTGCCAATTGTAACAAGCCAAGACACTCATTTTGCTTATTACAGACAAGTTTACCTTACATCCTTAAACTCTTAAAAGACACAACCTTCCATGTGAACCACCATAATGGTTTACTTTTTAGAAATGAAAAATGTAAACTTATGCAAAAATTTACAAGGCCGGAAGTATTAGCAATTTGGATTAAACTACAACCACTAGTTAGAAGGTTTTTCTGTACATAGGAATGAGAACATGAGGAGTTTAGGACGAAATGCCATTAAAAGAAAAAAAAGGCTAAAATCCAAGGAGAAAAATGGAAATTTAAAACTAAAAAGATGTTAAGCAAGATGTGGTAGAATAACTAAATTAGGCTAATGTTAGAATGATGACAAATGAAAACTAAAATATTACTATGTAGGAAAACAAAATTAAAAAAAACAAAATTAAAAATATAATAGAAAACCAAAAAAATAACAAAAATCAAAAGTACAAAATCAAAATGAAAACAAAAATTATGGGTAAAATATGGGATCATAATCAAATTGTAAATAAAAAAATAGGAAATAAAAAAATGAAAAAATGAATTTAAAACAAAAGATTAGAAGTAGAAAATAAAACTAAAACTAAATTGAAAATCACAAAAAATAATAAATATGAAAAAAACCCAAAGAAAACAAGTTAGTAAACTTAAAACTATTACTAGAACACTAGAATAGTGAAGGAATCACTAAAATAAAATAAAAACAATAAAATTGAAAAAAAAAAAAATAATTTAGGAGATTTTGCACTAAATTGGCAAAGTCTACACCAAATTAGCGCATTTTGCACTAATTTGGCACGTTTACATTATTTTAGCAATTTTATAGTAAATTAGAGTTGGATGAAAGTAATTAATAATAGAAAATTTGTTAAAAATTAGGATATAGGCAAAATTAGGGTTTAACACTCTTTCTCTCTCACTTCTTCCAATTTTCTCTCAATTTTATGTACAAGTGTGTTTTGGGAGGAATTTTGTGTTTTATGAGTTTTTCAAACATGAATTGTTAGAAATTAAAAAGGGAACCATGTAGGAACAATTTTTCAAGTAGGTATCACCGTTTTATGAAAAGAAATGGGTGAAAAATGGAAGGTTTTGAAGTTAGATGGAAAAATGCTTGAGAGTGAAGAAAAAATTTGAATAGAAATTTGAACTACTTACTTTAGCGAGAGCATGACAACTTAAATGGAGCTGAAAATTGGCGAGGAGATGCGCCTTTAAGCTGGCTTTCTAAAAAGTCTAGGCTTAATGCATTTGGAGCACAAACAAGGCATTAATGGCCGAATCAGCGCGAGGAGGTCATTTGTTGCCACCAAGATCATTGGCTACTTTTTGGCTTCAACATCATTCAAAGGTTAATTCAAAGCGCCATAGGCTTTTTTTTCTTATAAAGATTATGCTTACATGTGTTCATTTTTTAGTTTTTCTCGTGGCAAATCAGTTGTTTTTCATGTAAATCTAAATAAAAGAAGAAAAATACACTTTTCTATAGATCACCTTGAAAGTTTTCAACCGATAATTCTCTAATTTGGGCAATTTTTTTACATGAAAAATTGTTGTATTGGAAGAAAAGTGCTAAGTTCATATGGTGTGATTTTTGTTTTGCCCTCCATGTACGACTAGTAAACTTCCTAATTAGCTTGAAACTTCAACGGTATCGTATTGAGAGCAATTTGCTTTGGAAAATCACGGGAATTCTGGCTGCAACCAAAAATGGCTAAGAAATTAAAGAAATTGTAGTCATGTAGATTCTTCAAACTCGATCGTCAAATCTTCAAACTGCTTCCCGTTGGCCTATTCTGTTGTGGCTCTAATTGGTTTCAAAGATTATGATAGGTGATAAGAAATCATAGTCTTCAGACAAGTAAAACGGGACGGCCAAACCACAAGATGAACTGTCCAAGGGATTGGTTCTTAACTTTCAAACCCACAGTAATTAGCAATCATGCTTCACCAATAGGAACAACATAAAAGTACGACCATATAGACGAAGAACCCTACTTTTTCGTATCCACAATACAAAAAAAGACTAAGCAATGGTTTCACCCAACTCCAACTCTTTGATTCAACTCCAACTCTTTGATTCAACTCCAACTCTTTGATTCAACTCCAACTCTTTGATTCAACTCCAACTCTTTGATTCAACTCCAACTCTTTGATTCAACTCCAACTCTTTGATTCAACTCCAACTCCAACTCCAACTCCAACTCCAACTCCAACTCCAACTCCAACTCCAACTCCAACTCCAACTCCAACTCCAACTCCAACTCCAACTCCAACTCCAACTCCAACTCCAACTCCAACTCCAACTCCAACTCCAACTCCAACTCCAACTCCAACTCCAACTCCAACTCCAACTCCAACTCCAACTCCAACTCCAACTCCAACTCCAACTCCAACTCCAACTCCAACTCCAACTCCAACTCCAACTCTTTGATTCAACTCCAACTCCAACTCCAACTCCAACTCCAACTCCAACTCCAACTCCAACTCCAACTCCAACTCCAACTCCAACTCCAACTCCAACTCTTTGATTCAACTCCAACTCCAACTCCAACTCCAACTCCAACTCCAACTCCAACTCCAACTCCAACTCCAACTCCAACTCCAACTCCAACTCCAACTCCAACTCCAACTCCAACTCCAACTCCAACTCTTTGATTCAACTCCAACTCCAACTCCAACTCCAACTCCAACTCCAACTCCAACTCCAACTCCAACTCCAACTCCAACTCCAACTCCAACTCCAACTCCAACTCCAACTCCAACTCCAACTCCAACTCCAACTCCAACTCCAACTCCAACTCCAACTCCAACTCCAACTCCAACTCCAACTCCAACTCCAACTCCAACTCCAACTCCAACTCCAACTCCAACTCCAACTCCAACTCCAACTCCAACTCCAACTCCAACTCCAACTCCAACTCCAACTCCAACTCCAACTCCAACTCCAACTCCAACTCCAACTCCAACTCCAACTCCAACTCCAACTCCAACTCCAACTCCAACTCCAACTCCAACTCCAACTCCAACTCCAACTCCAACTCCAACTCCAACTCCAACTCCAACTCCAACTCCAACTCCAACTCCAACTCCAACTCCAACTCCAACTCCAACTCCAACTCCAACTCCAACTCCAACTCCAACTCCAACTCCAACTCCAACTCCAACTCCAACTCCAACTCCAACTCCAACTCCAACTCCAACTCCAACTCCAACTCCAACTCCAACTCCAACTCCAACTCCAACTCCAACTCCAACTCCAACTCCAACTCCAACTCCAACTCCAACTCCAACTCCAACTCCAACTCCAACTCCAACTCCAACTCCAACTCCAACTCCAACTCCAACTCCAACTCCAACTCCAACTCCAACTCCAACTCCAACTCCAACTCCAACTCCAACTCCAACTCCAACTCCAACTCCAACTCCAACTCCTTGATGCAACTCCTTGATGCAACTCCTTGATGCAACTCCTTGATGCAACTCCTTGATGCAACTCCTTGATGCAACTCCTTGATGCAACTCCTTGATGCAACTCCTTGATGCAACTCCTTGATGCAACTCCTTGATGCAACTCCTTGATGCAACTCCTTGATGCAACTCCTTGATGCAACTCCAACTCCTTGATGCAACTCCAACTCCTTGATGCAACTCCAATTCATTGATGCAACTCCAACTCATTGATGCAACTCCAACTCCTTAATGCAACTCCAACTCATTGATGCAACTCCTTGATGCAACTCCTTGATGCAACTTAAATTTCGTGTCACTATTTTATAAAGAGTCTAAATGAAATGCGTGATGGCTTTTTGGAAAGTTAGCACAATTATCTATTTTTCTTCCAAACCTCAAATCATTTTAACACTTTATCCAACTTCTAAAGACATCCAAAGTTTCAACCTTAAGAAAAGAAGGTAGCAAATCCTTCTTTACTTAATCACTCACAACTTACTCATACAAGCTCCAAATAAAATGAATAATAACTTCATAGAAATCTAACATAATTGTCTATACTTTTTTTAAATTGCATTTCAAACAAAAGATTTGT
Source organism: Antitrichia curtipendula (assembly GCA_951230915.1). Taxonomy (NCBI): domain Eukaryota; kingdom Viridiplantae; phylum Streptophyta; class Bryopsida; order Hypnales; family Leucodontaceae; genus Antitrichia; species Antitrichia curtipendula. The sequence continues at coordinate 1,398,307 of OX579638.1, read as the reverse complement.
CCGTCTTTTATGACTGGTTGAAGTCTCTGCTTTTTTCCATAGAAGACAGTAGACCTCCCTCCATTTAAACTAGCACATCTTTTGATTGTCAACTACAAATCAAGTAAGTGAAATTGATTTAGAAACTTCACAATATCATACACAATTCTTCCAATTTTCATTCCAAAATATGCAAAATACAACACATTATGGTTCCTCGAATATTCAAGTCTTATCAATAATAACAAGAGAAGATGAATAGTGTTCTTCCTTTTCCTCCACCTTATCTTCTACCTGAACCACACAAATCAAGTAGATTTCAGCCTATGTCTTGACTATGTGACTTCCCTAACATCCATTGGTCATGAATTTTGATCATAAGACTAATTTCAAATCCTTAGTTAGAAGATAATTCACCTTAAAGTATCTAGAAGATAAACTATTTGAATAGTTTCTTCATACAATTTTATAAACACAAATTTAATTTTTAAAAAACACTCTAAATATAAAATAAAGAACTAAAAACCAACATATGTCTAATAGAGGTTAAAAAATAGAGTTTCAATCAGAATATCACTCCATCTGCAAGAATTTGAGAATGCGTTTGATAGTAGCAACGACATAATCGGCACAATCTGCCTTAATTAAAAGATTAACTGACCCTTCTAACCATTGTTGATGACCACCGCTTTCCTTGATAGGCTTGACTATGCAATAATATTGATTGATGTTTAAACCTTCAAAACAACTTTCAAACACTATAAGAAAACCGCGTTTTTTCCTGCGTTTTCCTTTAACGCGCGATGTTTTTTGTGACGTCAACGCTTTTTTTTTACGTCCACTTGTTTTCAAATAACACGAGAAAAAATGCACGTTTTTGCGTGACGTTCATTGTGACACAGTTACAAAAAACAACATCCAGATGAATGTCAATTCCGATGCGTTGCTCAAAGTTATGTCTAAAATAACATTAGGTCTGTTTTTTGTGACATAAAAAAAAACAAAGATTGCCACGTCAACAAACAAATTTTTTGGCTATGGATGAATTAGTGAAATTAATATGGTCAATGCTAAAATGTTGACCAAATTTTAAAAAATTTAAGAAAAAGGCAACCACGTGGCATATTTTGAAAAAAAAGAAGTGGATGGATGTGCACAATGGATGAAGAAAAAGAGTTCTTTATACTAATGGAGTGGTAGGAAGATTGACAAACTATATGGGATAAGTAAAAAAGAAGTGTCATCATTGCAGAATGTCAAAAACAACGCCAGCATGACATCAACAACAACATCCTTGCAAAATGTCAAAAACAACGTTAGGAAAATGTCAAAAACAACGTCAAGAAAATGTCAAATACAACGTCAACATGTCAAAAACAACATCCAAAGTCAAGTTCCTTGTTCAAATTATCCCATATCTTTTGTCACACCTTAGACAACCATGGATTTTAGTATAAATAAATCTTCTCCACCCTTCACTTTTACATTCAATGAAGTAATTCATTCATTTGGCCATCTTAAGGTAAATGGGTAAGTTTTTTTTCTCTTATTGAATTCAGTAATTTTGTTTGTTCATTTTAATTTTAATTAATTTTAATTAATTATTGTCAATTCACTTTGCTACAGTCTGTTCCAGTTGATGTCCAAAAAAACATCAAAAACGATGTCAAAATCGATGTTTCAAAAAACATAGTCAAAATTTTTAAATGTTTTGAAAGTATGCTGACGTGGCATGCCATGTCACTTTTCTTCCGAGTCCACGTTAGATTTCCAAGGGGTCCACGTCAGAGGACACGTCATGGATGAAAAGTGATCCTACGTGTCGCTAGCCGCTGACATGGCATGCCCATGCTAAAATTTTAATGTCAACTTTGACGCGCGTCAAAAAACGCGTTTTTGGGTTTGACGCGACGTCAAGCCCACGTTCATGGCCACGTTTTTGGGTTTGAAGCGGCGTCAAGCCCACGTTCATGGCCGGGTTTTTGGCTTGTCCATTTTGACGGATTTTTTAGCACATCACAGTTGACGTCAGCGCGTCAAAAAAAACGTCAATTTTGACATCTTTTTTTCCTACGTTTTCTTATAGTGAAATGTCACTTTACGATTGTTAGATTCAACGCATTCAACCTACAACAAAATCACCAATGTTCAAGCGTCTTGTAGAAGATTCATGTGCCATCGTTTCTCCACGCAAGGTTGTTTCGGTGGTTGAGATGGTCCAGCTTTATCTTGTAAACGTCTATGCGACAATAGAAGACCTAATGGTAATTGAGGTTGGTCTGACAATTGTGATAAAAGAAATTCAAACTCACGCTCCGGTTAAGATTCTTCGTCTTAAGACTTGGAAAACCCCCCTCCAATTCGACATAATATGACTTAAATGAAAAACAAAGAATAATAACATCAAATACGTTGAAGCTCACAAGTGAACTTTTCCCTTTATAGTTTGTTTATCATGATAGTGAGAAGCGTCACCTTGAAGCCACTCCAAATAATGTCATTTCTTTTATTATTTTATAAATATCAAAATTCATCTAAAAAACATAAATATACATATTTTGACATAGTACCTGCATTTGCAGCACAACAACGACAAACTTTTAGCTCAGAAAATAGACTTCCACTTCTGCTTCTTAAAATAAAAAAATCTACAAAATCATGTTGTACTCGACGTCCTTTACGTAGGTAGGTTTGGATGTAGGACCATTTTCTCTAGATAATTTGCAAAATTAACAAACTAACAAGTAGGCAAGTTAGAGCAGTTAGAAGCACCAATACACTCAATAAAAATTGCCAAAACAATAGGGGGCAATTTCAGTAGCTAGATCTTTGACAAGGCAAGAGAAACAATCAAGCACCATACAAATAGAGCCCGCCCAATGAACAATTGGGTGGAGTTTGCAAGAACAAAGAACAGTTGATAAGTCCATGCGTCTAAGAGTGCATAAGGGGGGCACGATAGAGAACGGGACTTGGACACTGTCTAGTGCATAGAAGGCACAACCATTGGATGGACGGGCTTTCTAATCTCATGAAGTCAAGAGCAGTTAGCAACTGCCATTGACCCCACACTGATAATTACAAACCAATTGTTCGTGTGAAATTCAACCACTGCATTATACAATATAATTCCTGAATACATAGAAAAAACTCCACAACTACATAAAATGTAGTCCAGACCCATGACATAACTACGTAAGTTTGATTCAGAATTCCACGTAAAAATCCAAAACTACGTCAAGTCTCTGGACAAAACTCCGCACAAAAAACCATGGACTCAAAAGTAGCTGATAGAAACGCTCCCTCTACAACCTAATTCTCTACTAACCATGCGAAGTACAAAACTAACTCTGCATTAAACTACCCTCCCAAGTGACATGAAGAAGCAACCACAGTGCCTTTTGAAACTCTTGCATTTAGAGTGCTTGCAATTGAATACTGCTTTGTCGGACAGCCAACCACACAATGTTTTGACGTTTTCTACAAAAGACACCAAATAGCCATCAAATCTCTCTTGTAACCTCAACATAGCCAAATCTTGGCAGCACACTTCGCTTCAATGTGAACTCTGTGGTAGCACGTCCCTACACATTTGTACAACCTGGGTAATAATGATTTTGCTTGTAGCCACACAATTTGCACTTCTTTTTGGAATAAACACACACTCATGAATGCTGTAGACAATTTGATTTTTAATTTTCAGTCTAATAGCCTTTCTAAGTGTGAATGAGGTAGTTTAATTCACCTATTTTCATTAGACTAAGCAAAATCACGCTAATTGATAAATCAAACAGATTGCAACCGGTTCGGATTGATAAGATTTGAGAAGTGTTAACTTTGAACTCACCTTTTCAAATTGAACAGTTGTCACCTTCCAAAAGTATATAGCTAATTTCCTTCATTTTATGAAGCTCTCAGATGGAGCATTAATTTTTCTCTTCATGCAAATTTTACAAACTTATGAACTCTTTCACAGCCTTAATATAAATATAAATTCTAACTTGCAATTCGGCTTTGTGTGAGATTGTGTGCTGGATGTGTTTGTTGAGTTGCCATATTCTTGGTGATCAATTAGGCAGTAAGCGGATCAACTTGAGGCAGTGGCTGTGATTGGAATTCACATCGACTAATTGTGCAGGAAGTACTTTTGAAGATGTTTTTGTAATGCAAATAACAATACGTAATGGATTGATTCTGGATGATTGTAGTTTTTGCATGAGTATTTATATCTTGTGTATGTAGCTAATTGACTTCTCACTGTGTGATTTATTTGAGACTGAATTGTGCTGTATGAATATAGTCTACTGGATCTAATTAGCATTGACAGACAAAACTCAAATTCAAATCGACTAATTAAGCAATTAGAGTCTAAGGCTGTATGTGCTTGCAGTGGATGCGATGCATGCCTGGATAATTTGAGTATGTGAGAAGTTAATTCATAAAATTAATAAGTTGCTTATTAGCTTAATTAATTAATCATCAAATTGATTTCGATTTTAATCGTACAGGATGGATTTTTTGACTAATTGTGAGTTTGTTGGTGGTCAGCAATCCCTGGGTTGTTGTATGATAGAGTTGAGAACTTAATCAAATTGATTGAAAGCATCCAGTTCGAGTTATTGCATAACCAACTGACATCGTACTAATTAAAATTAATTGATTAATATTTGTATATTCATACTGGTGTGTGGAATGGATTTGATAAAGGACTGATCAAATAGTGCTTAAATATAATTCAAATTAATTGGATAAATAATAAAATATACCAACCACATGTGTTGATGAATTTTATTAGTTAAATCGGGATGTTATTAAAATTATTCAATTTTCATAAATTAAGTGAGGAATTGAATTAAGTCTGATTGATAAGATTGATAAGTGATAAATATGAGCCATGGATTGTTTTGTGAATTATTTGGAAGATTGGGAATTTGGAATTAAAATTAATCCATTGAAGTAGTGAGTAATTCAATTATTTGTCTTAATTACTAATTGAGTTGATATTAATAAATTGAGAATACTACCTATTGGTCTTGTAGTTAATTTAACCAATGAATGAATGTATTAATTATTGTTGATCTTGTATGCCAAAATTAGAACATTAACCCCTAAAGGACCAAACACCGTTTTTTGACAACATAGCGATTCTGGGCAGCTCACTATGACCGAAATTTTTCTTTTTTTTCTTTGAAATTTTCACATAAGATGTGCCCGAGGAGTAGCTTTATGGTCCAACAATTTTCGTAACTTTTGACTACATGGTTAAAAAGTTATTGCATGATATGTCATTTTCATTGTTCGACGGGCAGCCCGGGCAGCAAAAAGAAAATCTTTAAAAATCACTTTTAAAAAAAACTAAAATTTGAAATTGGTTCTTTAGATTTATATGTACGTGGGAGGCTTTGAATCATTCCATTCCAATCAATGAGTCAAAAGTTATGAGGATTCTTAGTTTGAGGGTAGTTATGGAATCTCTACTCTAAAATAAACTTTGAAGTCCTTTATTTAATTCGATTTTCAATATTTTGAAAAAAGATAAAAACATTGGGTGTAGATTGTTTATTACAACATTACAATCGTTGGGATTGGCATTTTTCAATTTCATAAATAAATTCTTGACAATTTAGTGCTTTGAATCATTCTCTACCTCTTCCTACTTACTATTTTTTTCCTATATGTTGTACAATTCCAAATGATCTGAAAATTTTCAAGCATGTAGCAAATTTGCCTTGAAGAATAAATCCAAAGAGTAACCATCATTTTAGACATTTTTTCATACAAATGTGACCTTGTGGAGGGCAGCTGCCCGTTTTTTTGCAGGGACAAAAAAAGGATTTTTGTCAATTCAAACGCTATTATCTTGCAATCCACTTGGTGGAAAATTCTGAAATTTTTTCCACATCTTCTTAAACAAGTTTACTACAAGATCCTACGGCTACAAGTGTCCAAAAATGTTTTTTTTCTAAAATTTGGCACTAGTATTAGAAATGGCAGTTCTGGAGCGGTTTTGGTGAAAACATAGTCAAAAACCTTTAGGGGTTAATTAGTTGTCATGTGGGTTGTTGGATAAATTAGAAAGAATATAGTCTTGTCAAATCCCATCAACTTGTAGCAAGATCTTTTACAAATCCTTGATTTGACCTATTTATCTAACCTTGAGACTAATACAAATTTAAGGTCTGTTAGTTAATAGTCAAATTGAACTACCATCATCCCAACATGTTAATACAAATTCAATTATAGAAGTTTAATATTTGGGTGTGTGATAATTACGGCAAGCTGTAACAATTACAAATAGAAACAAACAAATCAGCAATGCAGGTTGAAGTCCAAAGAAGCTAAATGGATGAAGAATAAATGAAGGACAAATTAACAGGGAGAAACTCTAACAGACCATGCCTTTGCATTAGGATAGTGACAATTTGACATAGTTAGAAATTTGATTGAGCATCCTAAGTAGTAATTAGGATAGTAATTGGTAACTAGGGACAAATTGCCAATTGATAAAAAAACTTTATGGTAATTAAGGAATTACTATTACTATATATATATTATTACGTGATAGGGCATTGCATTGCATGATCAATTTGTGGGCTTAACACGTCTATTTGCCAAAAACCACTCTTTATCTACTAGGCAGGACTGGGACGTCATACATGGTCAATAGCATTATGGGATGGACTGATTAAATTTGGGAATAAGAGTGTTTCCTGTGTTGTTGTATAAATCCCCTAAAAGAAGACAAATTCCACTAAAACTACGAAACAAAGTGACTTTAGACACATAAACCTTAGACGAATAGACCTTTTCCCTATTATAACCCCCCTATACCTTGTGGTCCTGGGTTTTTGAGAAAGTAAAACCTAGATTACAAATGCCGTGGTCCTGTAAATTGAAATGTCCTCCAATCCGTCCCAATCTAAAATAGAAAGTAGTCAACCATGTCACAATCTCATAGTGAAACTCCGCTCTTGACATTGGCTTCTTCCAATGTCCTTTGCTACAAACTAAGAACTAGTGAGCCTTGTACATCACATAAGCATTATCCAACAATGTGTCCAAAATTAAAAAACAAGAGGCAATGCCACCATTTATGCAACATAATCTAAGCCGTGAACTAAAGAATTGATCCATAACCACTACATGTCGTAGATGTGTAAGGTCTTCTACCAATTTGAGGATGACTATTTTACCTAACTCCTTCTCAGGCTTTTGTTTTTCTAACCTTTGTACACTATTAGATTATAGACGTATCGAGACTTACTACTTGCACAACACTACACTTTTATCCCGTACTTTACAAATTTATTCTTCATGTATTGTTTGATGTTGCACCTACGACCCCTATAAGAAACCATGATTTCATCACATGCCAAGTGTTGCTTACAATTATAGGCAGCCTTAGTTCTATAGACGAAGTTTTCAGTTAGCCATCTGCACTTACCTATCTTATCGTACCTGGCCATTGTTTTTGTCTTGCACTAATGACTTGTTATCTACTAGGTGAATGTAGGCTAGAATTTGCTCAAACCTAGGTCAGCGCATGATGTGCTTCACTAATAGACACTTGTAAAAACTCCTCTTTGACCCGTATAATTGAATTGTGGGTTGTTGCTTCAATCCCATAAAGATGCATCCCTCCCAACCACGCCCTCAGTTCATCTATAGTAAGCAGCACCCACCTACCGCGGCCATTGAAACTGTCATGATGCTCCACACCTTCTTTCATAGTGTACTTATTAGTTTCTCTATATATACATGACAGATCAGATTCATGCCAAAAGATCTCGAAGAATTTATCATTTGTGACGTTTTGCCTCAGGGGGGGCACTTAGTTCTACTACAACAAACCACGTGCGAACAAGTGGTTTCTAATAAATTATAATTCAACCTAAAATTTTGAGCATTGCTTAATAATGATTATAGGTTTCTATTGCCAAAATTTTCAACTCAAGCAAAACATGAAATGATTTCTAGAAGAGGTTGAAAATGAACTAAAATGGCATATTTTTCAACTCAAATAATTATAGAGAACACATTTAGATGACCATTGAATCAATATTCAACTCAAAATGAGCTTTCAATAGAGAGTTATTTTTAAAAAAAATTGTTCATTTTTTAGACAATTTTTTCTTATACAATATAGGGGTGTGAAAGTTATTTTTTAGTTCTATAGTGTATCTTTTTACTTCAAAAATTTGTAACTAATTATTATTAACAAAAAAAAATATCAATAATTCAAAGCATAAATTTTCAAAGTAGGAAAATCTTTTTTTATTTATTTTTACTTTTTTTAATTCAAAATTCAAAAAGTATATAGGGGGTCCAAAGTTTTATTCGCACGTGGTTTTTAATGGATACTCTAAGTAAACTCCTTGAGCCTCTTGCCTACTTTGTCTTCTAGTGGGTTGGATTTAGGACCTAAAAATAATGCTATGTCCCTAAGCAATGTCATCTCAAGTAAATTCAAATGCCCATCTACATACCGCAATTCAAACGAGCATCTGTCAGTTGGTACATCTTGTATAAGACCCAACTCAATAATGACATCCGCCTCGTGTACCTTCTAGTCTAAATTCGCCTAATTAAAGTTGGCCACGAAATCCGCAAATTCGGCAAGCCAATCCAAGTTATCATTGTCGTCATTCTAGTTCTAGTCTTCTTTGTTGGAACTTCCACCTATTGATAGCAAGTACACAAAAGATGATATTTAGTGTCTTGTACACTAAATACGAAGGCATACACTAAAAGCCAATTACCCTATGAAAGTAAGTAACATTAAATGTCAATTCAAACACTAAATGTGAACCAGAGTTGTCATATCAGACGGAATATCACTGTTCACGGACAGAATCAGACCGATTAGGGCTAGGCGGCTGCAAACTTCAGAGCCTTGTAACTTTTGCAAAAATTCTTCAAATCAGTAAAATGAGATGTTTTTCGGCATCTACAGTTTTTGTAGATGCCGAAAAACATCTCATTTTCCTGATTTGAAGAATTTTTGCAAAAGTTACAAGGCTTTGAAGTTTGCAGCCGGCACATTCAAGTCTAACACTAATTGTGGACAAGTTCAGATTTAGTGTTGTAGCTAGTAGGGGGGTAAAAACACTAAATGTCACTCAACACTAAATATCATCTTTGGCGTAATTTTGATATGTGACATTGAACACTAGTGAGTGTGCACTTATTGTTAGCTCCAAAGGTGGAGACATTGGAGGAAGCTCCAAATCCCTAACAACCAAGAATGGAGTAAGGCCAGACACTGTGTCACCTGCTCCATTAAACTACTGGAGTAATTGTTGCCAAGTTGATCTAGGGAGTGAAGGAGACCTACGGCTATAGCATGCCCTTCATCACTAGTAGAAAAAGCAATGACCAGATTAACAAAAATTCAACACAAAAGTGTTGATTTTTTTTGTTAAGATGGACGTATTAATTTGAGCAATTATTAACAGAAAAGTGTTGACATTTTATGTTGATTTGGTCCCATTTTATTTTTTAATTATTAATATTCTTTAAATAAATAAATAAAAATTTAAAAACTGCCACGTGGCAATCTAATGGCCACATTGCAAGCAACCCAATTGCCACGTGGCATTTTCCGCCACCAAGGTTTGATCCTTGGACCTCAAGGTTGAGGCCCAAGGACTCTTACCAATGCATCACATACAAATTTACATGACTATTCTTGACGTAAAATTTTATTTCTATATTTTTTTCATTTTTTTTCATTAGTTTTGAAAACCAGCAGACTTTGAAGACGATTTTGTCCTAGTAAATAAACATTTTTCAAAATAATTTGAACTAAGAAAAGTTAGAAAGTCAAGCCAAATTTCACCTCCAAAAATCCGTTTGAGATTTCAAGCCTTCAATCAAAAGTTATGGACAAACAACAGAGAGTATGTTTGATAATGTCACAGAAAATGTCCATTTCCACCTCTTTCTGATTTTTGTCCGTAGATTTTGATTGAAGGCTTGAAATCTCAAACGGTTTTTTGGAGGTGAAAGTTGGCTTGACTTTCCAACTTTCCTTAGCTTAAATTATTTTGAAAAATGTTCATTTACTAGGACAAAATCGTCTTCAAAGTCTGCTGACTTTAAAAGACATCGAGTTGTGAATATTTAATTGAAAAAGCAAACTATATTTTACAATGAAGTTTTTAAAAAACTCCAAAAGATTCCAATAGATTTCAAAAAGTTTAACAAAATTTAAGGTTCAAACCACTGCACCACATACTCATACACATGTACATATGTGGAGTACATTTTTATTTATGTAGTTTATGTTTTGATTTTTTCGGTATATTTTAAATTCAGCAAACTTCAGAGGCCATTTAGTAATAGAAAAGCAACTTTTTTCTTAAAGATTTGAACAAAGAATTATTTTTTAATCAAGTTATCTTTCATCTACAGAAATCCGTTTTCAATTTCAAGTCTCCAATCAAAAGTTATGAATAAATTTCAGAGAGGGGTTGAATTGAACTTTTTTTTGACACCATAAAAGACCCTCTTTGAAATTTATTCATAACTTTTGACTGGAGATTTGAAATTGAAAACGGAGTTTTGGAGATGAAAGATAATTTGATTAAAAAACTTTTCTTAGTTCAAAGTTTTAAGAAAAAAGTTGTTTTTCTATTACTAAATGGCCTTTGAAGTCTACTAATTTTGAAAAATACCAAATTGTTAATGATTTAGTTTTGTTTTTTTAAATCACATTATTTATAGAATACTAACCATGGTGATTTAAACTTTTTTCAAATCAAAAAATTACTTGAGATTCTTGAAAGTCAAAATTAACAAAAAAGTGTTGATTTTTTTGTTGATTTAGAGTTGCAGTATCTAAATCAACAAAAAATTGTTCAAATGGACAATACAAATCATACAATATCAAAATCAACACTTTTGTATTATTTAATGTTTTGTTGATTTGGTCATTGTTTTTCTACTAGTGCATGCCGATTTAGATGGTTTTAGGCTGTATATCCCATCCTCCATGCAAAGTCTTTTTGCCATTGCTCACACACTAGTGACATTCTTGAAATCAATCAGAAGCGTATCGTCACCTATAACCGCGTGTATAAATTCTTGTGTCACCTTCCATGTAGTGCACTTCCACCATTGAATGTTGAATTGAGTCCAAGAACTGATGGCAAAACGAGCATGATTTTTTTAATTACAACTCCCTAAGGGCTCAAAGCGACGAGGCCTTAAACGGATCTCTAGCTGTGGGTGCGGCATCCGTCACTCTTGCAAGATGTATACCACCTACTCAAATCATCGCTAGTTACTTGCTTCTTTCCTTTACTACATGGAGTGTGTTGAGGAGCTTCCTTATAGTCACGAGGCAAATCCGTCATTCCATCCACCGCATGAAGTTGGCGCAGTGTATGACATTTTGCGTTCGCATTGATGTCTTGAATGTCAAATGAAATCAAGTGCTTAGCCCCATGAGTGCTTGACACTCCATTTACTGCTTATAGAAAATTCTGCACCATCCTAGCTCTCTAAATTGAGTGCCGCAAAGTCAGTGGTGAATCTTGGTTGGCCATGTGAATTTTTGGCCTCACCCATTACGGCGGTGTTACGAACATCCTCTTGTTCTCGTCACCCTGTGCCCTTCCCCTTATATTCACCTTTTGCTTCCTCTCTCTCAACCCCTACCTCTTGGAACTTCCCTTTGTCTAGTGCAGGTCCCCCCCAAAACTTCAATTACAGCTCCTCCAACAGGGCAAAAAACACTAAATTTTCTTTTACGGCCGCAATTGTGAGAACTCAGCCCTTCCCCTTCCTCGATCACTTCGACATCAACTTTTTCTTCTTGCTAACCGGACCCATCTCGTAGGCATCGTTGTTTGGTGATCCTTCCAGTGGAATAATCATTGTCCTTGGAGGAGGATTGAGTGTACCATCGTTTGCATCTCTTATTTGTGGGCTCTGTGCCGCACAATTGTTGTTTGGTGGAGTTACCATCTGCGCTCTGCTTGCTGCAACTTGGACCCTCTTCTTAATCCAACACTGCATGTTTGGGCTTTGGAGACCTAACATTGCTTTGGTTGCTAGCCTACCAACCTCCTTCGCATTGAACTAGTGCGACATCGTTAGGCCACAATTCCATGACCACAATGTCAATGTGAAGAGGAAATGTCATCCTTGCTTTTCAACCAAGTGCATGTGCCACTTGCGCCCTCCAATGGTATCTGGAATTGTGATTCTCTAGATTACTTGGCCAAGGATTGTTCTTGCTAAACAACAGAAGACGCCTCAAATTAGTGACATCTAGATTATTGAGGATTTTCTTCCTTTGTCTTGCACATCATTATTAAATAAGGAGCCAATCCTCAATAATTTGCAAGGCCTCCTGGAAATGCTTTTGGAAGCAACACCAAGCAGCTTTTATGGAATCCATGGCACTTACCTCTATATATTGGAATTTTTCTTGGTCAATGTTGTCACGATCCTTTCCACAACCTCTTCTTCTACTCATTGAAACAATCTACTCCACTCCTTGTATCCACCATGTATGTCCTATGAATTCCATTTGCACGAATCAGAACTCTCATGACAAATTCAAGAAAAAGTCAGAATTCTCCATAGATGCTAATTGTGGACTCATTAGGGTTGAGTGTTGCATGAACAACTTTTTGAATCTTAAATGATTTTCCTTCCATTTTGTGAACTCAACAATTGCAATTGTGCAATTGCTTACAAAAAAACGGCATCCACTACTTTCCCCAACACTTATCAAAGACATGTGAATCCAAGGATCTGTCTACCTTACAAAAGAACGCCTGACTCTCAAAAATTGGTGCTCAAAACCCTCCTACGTTTCAGGTCACACAACTTAAACCTTGACCCCAACGATATTCCTCTGGGCACTTGGCATGTGGCACCAACCATTCTGCCTAGTAACATCAACTTCACCCCATCATTTTTGGGGAGCAATTTGATACTTTTGGCTACTTCTAAACTTCGGAGTAGAATAGAAATTACAACCCTACCTCAAATTCTTTATATTTGGTGTCATTGGGTAGGGCTTCCAAAATGCTACAACCACTCTGTGTTTGAATTTTCAATCCAAATATAGGAAATGACGTGAAATTAGGGCTAAATATTGTGGAAGACAGTTTTTGTCCTCAATGTCACTTTGGGGTTAACCTCATATTTTTTTCATGACCTCAATTTTACATTTTACATGTAAGAAAAAATATTAAAAGACTTCAAATTACTTCCACATCCTCTTCATCAAATATTATAATCTTTCAAACCATAGGTGATATTATTGTGTCTTCTTTTCCTCTATGATCCATAACACATCATAATTTGATTTCATATGGTTACAATTTTTTTTAAATTGAAGGAACTTATCAAACTTATCAAAACTTGGGTTTTTTTGTTTAGCTTTGAGTAAACTCCAAGAAACTCAGAAAAGCTCAAAAAAGGCCTTGAGCATTTAGGGGTTAATGTGCTCAAAATAATAGATACATCAGATTGAATGTTTGCAGATTCGAAAGAATGACAGTGAGCATTACCCAGATGCTTTGATCCAAACTCAGGATTCATACGTATAGATGTGGAGAACCACCTGACACCCTTGCACAAATCTTCATCTCCTCTTTGATAGACCAACTCTAAACTTCACGCGTTTGAAGGTCATACTCAACTCGTCGCAGGTGTAAGCAAGTCCTAAACTATTTACAGCATACCTGAACAATGGTACCATTCAAGGTTTTTGCTCACAAGCATGTGAGAGATGACTTTTTTGCATCAGCTCACATTCTAAAGACGTGCTTTTGCTGTTGTCGACTGCACAAGCTCCCTGCGCAAAATCTTCCCTGCGGCAGACTTGGGTATCGCATTTATGAAAGCTACTTTCCGCACTTTCTTGTACGGAGCTACCTGCAATGCATCCCACGGGCGCGCGTTCTCAATGGCTGCCTCTGCTACTCAGCAAACTACCAAGACTTCCGTGGACACGATTTAGTTTCCACGATGAAGCGCATAGTTGGATGCATCGCAATTGTGAAGGAAAGACTGTTGGGACAGTAACTCGATATACCCAGGCAGAGGACTAAAACATTATGAGCATTAAATTATGAGGACTAAGAGTTTTCAGAATTTTAAAAGACCATTTTGATCGAATGAACAATTACAATAAAACAGGCCCCCAAGGTACAACGTACAAGTAACACGTGAAATCCTCCCATTGATACATGAAGCCCAAAGTGGGTATACTTACAAAGACTTCAAAAGACCTTACGTGCAGGCAGTATACACGTTACAAAGCAACTATTTACAGTAAGAAAAAAATTGAAGAACTTACCTGTTGGGCAACCCAATCCATGATCTCGTCTCCGTTGAGTTTTTTCCCTGGTTGTCTCACAATAAATGCCATCGGAATTTGGCCAGCTATCTCATCCGGGTATCTGGATACAGAAGTAATACTTGGTGAGGTGCTTTCACATGAGTGCATAGTATTCTGTTTCACTGATAATACTACATTTGATTCATTATATTATTTCCATGCCCAGCTTTAATATCACCTTGGGGTTCATGCAGATTGAAAATCTCATAATAATCGCGTTCGTGAAGATGCTTCCTTTAGGAGGCCCGCTTGAACTCATTATATAATGCAAATTATTAACAAGCAGAAAAAACAAAATCCCACTTACGGTATGACTGCGCAATCCAGAACAGCTGGGTGAGACAGAAGCAAAGCTTCAAGCTCAGCAGGAGCCACCTGTGTCCAGCCAAACAAAACATCCCATAGTGAGGAGACGAGTGACGAGGCGGCAGATTTATGCGGGTACATATTCATAACAATAGGTACCAAGTATGAAATGAACAGTTGAACCTAAAGTCATCAGATACTGAATCTTGAAATATAAGGAAAACATGAATAAGCTCAATTCATGCGCATCCACGCCATCGATAATTGAACTCTATACTTGCACTAAACTCCAAACTTCCTTCGGCTGAGCATTGAAACGAACGACATTGCAAACAAACAAGTTCATCTGATAAGCACCTGATACGCATTGTACTTGATGAGCTCCTTCAGTCGATCCAAAATAAAAATGTAACCATCCTCGTCAATCAAACCAAGATCGCCGGTGTGCAACCAACCATCTCCGTCAAGACAATCCGATGTTGCCTTGCGATTATTGAAGTATTCTACACATGAAAAAAGAAGAAGATTGAGACTTGAGTATTGCATTATCTGACTCATTCCGAAGATTTAACAAGATGACAACATCAAAATACAACGCATAAGCAGTCTTCAAACATACGGTAGACAGACCACAGTCTTGTCCAAAACTTCAATTACCTTTCATAATCACTGGTCCCCGAATCCAGAACTCCCCCTGCTTGTTCGGGGGCATGGGCTTATTGGTCGCAGGGTCCACTACCATAGCCTGTAGGTTCGGAAGAAGGATGCCCGAAGCGCCAAAATGAGCGGCCATATCATCCACCTCCGTCGGGGCGGTGGAACAGCAGGCACAGCTTTCCGTCAATCCATATCCCTGACATTGCAAACATAATTATATTAGCACCCTAGAAGTCAAATCATAAAAAAGTTAAGCACATGCGCATGAAGAACGTACAATTCTGATTCGAAATGGACAATTTTTCAAATAACCCTAGCACTAAATAAAGAACGAGAGTCAAGGACCTACAACAACCCAATCAACTCACCTGAGAAACTGTCAAGCAGGTTTGATCGTTAAAAGTTACATACCTGCTTAAACTTAACATTGGGAAACCGTTTAGCACAGGCATCCAAAATTTCCTTCCCTAGAGGAGCGGCTCCACTTCCAATCTGGCGCAAAGAGCTCAAATCGAACTTGAGCACGATGTCCTGCTTCGCCAGCGCAATGATGATCGGAGGCACGCAAGGCACATGCGTAATCTGGTACTTCTGAATGGCCGTGAGCATTTTCACAAAGTCGAACTGAGGCAGCACAATCACCGCCACTCCTCGAGCAAAAGATGCCACGGTGCAAATGGCAAGGCCGTAGACATGGAACATGGGCAGGACAAGGAGGAGCTTCTGATCTGGCGAGAGAAACTCGTCCTCGCCCGAGTTGAAAACGCAGATGCATGAGATAAAGTTTCGGTGGGTCACAGCCACCCCTTTGCTCAGCCCCGTGGTGCCAGATGAGTACAGCAAGGCTGCTGTATCGTCCTGTGAAATTTGAACCCTGCACAACATTATATGTGGGTCATTCAGAATTATATATGGACCAGACACTACATGAGAGCAAAAGAAAAATCACTTGTGTGAATTCATACTTTGGTAAACCGTCAGGGTCAGCTCGCAGCAAGTCGGAGTATCGGTGAATGGCCTTGCTTCCAATACTAGGCAAGACGTCATTCCTTCCAAAGATTACCACTGGTAGATCCACTCCTGACACCTTCTCCATGAGGGCCGCCGAGGTGAATATAAACTTGGCCCCTGCACATGAAACCACATGCCAATCCTCTGAATCTTTTACCCTGATAGGACCAATGATTCATGTTTATAAAATGACCAACTCGATTGAAATATACAGTTAAGATGGTGCTGAAGTTTACATCATCAAAATCAGTGAAGAATGTTATAAATTATCGACAAGTAAACAAAAGAAAGACCCCATTCGCTGTACTCAGAGCTGCTAAAAAACCGTAATGCCAATGCTAAAGACTTACGCAAAGCTCAGAACTCGATGCCGCCCAACGTGGGCTCACGAAGCTAATCCAAAGAAAAGCATTTAATGCGGGTTGGCACATGAAATATCTCGCCCCGGCTGTAGAGTCTAGACAGCCTAAAGACAATAGAGATTTTCCAGAATAAAACAAGAGCCGCCATTCTATACAACATGATACAACGACATTTGTAGTGGACAAAGGTCAACATTGGCATTGGTAGAATTGTAATTATTCCAAGGCTACCAAAAGTACTAAGAAAATTAAGGTAAATACACCTAATTGCAACACCTACCTGAATGTCACCCCCCAAAATCTTACACAATAGGAACATACTTACTTTAAGAACACACACCTGAATATCAGAACTCGAGTCGAGTTTAGGTCATCCAACAACAAAACTTAGAACCCTTCAAACTTTTGCAGATGCTTTCGAAATAGTGCACTACTTGGAGCGTTGGAATCCTCTTTGACTTGCCACCAAGAAAATCTTGAAATCTGATCATTCTAATAATAGAAACTATGCTCTGTGGTTACCTTAAGACATCGTACTGATTTATTGAAATGACAATGAGGGAAGTCATTGACGACTCTGCTAAATGCTATCGCAAAAGGTATTGAAGCGCCCTACCCGCGTCCTTCATCTGCTTCTGGATCTCCGTGGCGGTGTTCACCTGATTGACGGTGGTGAGCACGGCGCCCAGCGACACCACCGCCAGAAAGATGACCGCAAACTCGACGCAATTGGGCGACAACAGCATGACCACATCGTACTGGCGCACGCCCAAGTGCTGATACAAGCCCGCGGCCATGAGGCGCACCTGGCTCTCGAGCTCCGCGTACGAGAAGCCTCGCCCAGACGAGGCGTCCATGATCGCCTGCCGAGAGCCGAACTGCGGCGCGAACAGGAACGAAAGCAAATCCAGGTGAGGCGTCTGCGGGATCCACACAGGGCGACGCTTGCTGTAGTAAATCCCGTCGCTGCTACAATAGCCGGAGCGAGGATCCACCATCGCCATCGCCTCAATTTTCCACCACAAATTCAAACCTCCAAAATCAAAGCCAACTCCGCAAAGGAAATTCGCAATTCCCAACACCCTGCACACTGATTGAGTTGCGAAAACCCTACAGCGGAGATCGCGATATGCCTGTGCGAAAACCACGACTGCGAGGAGAAGGCGTTTCTCTTCGTCGGCAGGGCTTGCAAGCCGTTTCCAGGTTTTCCGTAGATGCGACGCCACCAGCCAAGTAGAATAGACTGGAATGGAGCACGTGCCGGGTGGAGTCATTACTTGAGGGAATTCAAGCAAGCAAAGATTCAGTACATTCCCGACCTACTGTACTGAAGAAAATTCTCATTAGATACCAAAAAAAACATTCTAAATTTTGAAAATTTGACCCTGACCACCGTGTACCGTAGTCAATTTTCAAGATTTACGGATTTTCTTTTTTCAAAAAACAAAACCTGTGTATTGGAAGAAAAATAATCTTTCTATTTTTAGGCATTTGTTGAATCACAACTCGCAGTTGTAATTAAGGTAGGTACACCCAAAACCGCCACTTTTTGCTACTGAGCCTAGTTACTATTATTAGATTGGTCAAATTTTCATATGCTTTTGTAGGCAAGTGAAAGGAGGTTCCAGCGCACCAGAGAACATGGCATTTGGATTGTGTATGCAAAAGTTATTAAGGAACAAAGTTTGATTCTAAAAGCATTTCTTCCACATAGGTATAGAACTGATTTTGGAGATGTACACATAGTATAGATGGCGGTTTAAGGACAGTGGCACATTTGGGTATACCTACCATAAGTATTTGACAAGCGATGGTGACTGTAACCACTATTCTTCTTATAAAGAGAAATGAGACATTTTGATTTTGTACAAAAAATTTATTCTTATGAAGAAATTTCATTCAAATCCTAACAGATCTGAATATAGTCCATTCTAAGTGAAATTACACATGAAGGTAGAGTCCCTTTTGTACAAAATGATGTCTAAGTTTCATTTTGTAATTCCAATTTCTCAATTTATGAGATTAATTTATATGGTAGCCCACTATATTTTGAAGTCATTGTGTGAACACCCATAATCAATAGTGAACAAAATGACATATTTGTTTACACTGAAAAGATTAAAAAAACAAATAAATAATGATTATACAAGATGTTCACAATCAAAATATGAGCCTATGAAAATCTACGATTGATTTTTAGTATACTTCAGGCCCATTCCACCTTGCATTTGCAAAAAACATGTGTTAAAAGATAAAACTTCCACTAAGAAGGAAATAATCTTTTTTTTATGGAAGTCCAGGTTTAGAACTATTGTCAAAGTTTTTTTTAACTAGGTGTAGTTTACACATGGCTCATATGTCTTCAGTTGTCTTATAGGACCGCACTCTACAGCTAGAGGTCACCCTCGGTGAAAAATAATCAAAATTGCAAAATTTGAATGATTTTGAAAATTAACAAATCACCTTGCCAAATCCAAAGAAGATTAATTGTAAAGAAAGTCCAAATCTCGGAAAAGATAAAAAGTACAATTGGTTGCCAACACATGTTCACTAAACAATGGGTGGAGAGGTTGTTTTTAGAATGATATCCATTTTTCATCATAAATCCTCAAAGGGTAACTATGAAACAATTTGAAGATGAAAGCTTGACCGCTTATTGTCAAAATGCAAGAATTGTATTCAATGTAGAATTTTAGACCTCATTTTGTCATAGCAAAATAACTTTTTTCAATAAATTTGAACTAAAAAAAGTTGGTAACCGAATCTAAGGTCCACTTCACACTATAGCCATCCAAGTTGAGAGGCCATGGGATTGAGTGACCAAATTTTGTTGAAAGACTAAGGAAATGAGCAATATATAGGCAATAAAATTTAGAAATTGGAGCTTTTGGCCGGCCATAGTGTGAAGCCTCCAAAGGCCTAGCCCAAAGTCTAAACTTTTAATAATGAACACCACCAATCAATCTAACAGTTGAAATCTTGTCATAAGTCAATAGCCTCTTGGCCATAGTTTAGATCTTCATTTCTAGCTACCCAAACTTCCTTTGAGAATCCGTCTCCATATAAGCAATTTATTGCCATGTAGGTAGTTGGAGAGCAATGGCCTTTGGACTTGTGCCTTCTAGTATGAAGGGTCAAGATTCAAGAGACCAAACTCTTTGTTTCTTGAAACCCATGGCCTCTCAACCTTTGACTTTAGTATGAAGTGGCCCTAACTTTCACCTCCAAAAATATGTTTGAGATTTTGAACCTCCTTTCAAAAGTTAGGGACAAAATTTAGAGAAGATGTTTGAGAATGTCAAAGAAAATGTCCATCTGAACCCCTCTTTGAATTTTGTCCTTAACTTTTGATTGTAAACTCAAAATCTCAAACCAACATTTGGAGATGAAAGTGGGATTCATTTACTAGCTTCTCTTAGTTCAAAATATCTTGAAAAAAATTATTCTATTGAGCCCAAATGAAGTTTAAAATTCTACATTGAACACAAATCTTGCTTTTGACTTAACTAAGTATGAGCGGTTGAGCTTCTACTAATCCTAATTTACATATCCATATGGTTTGTTTTACCTCCCACACCCCACTTGTATAAAGAGATTGCCTATACATCCTCGCACACTCACATCAATAGAAACATCTAAATTTATGTGAGGGAGTTTCTATAAAATTTCAATATTTTTTATTTTTCAAAATCGGGTCCTTGCTAAATTTTGCCTTGGGCAATCACTACTCTTATGTAATTAGTTGTTGAGAGCTCCACTTGATAAGAGCAACTGTCAAATGCTGAAATCTTCATTTTTACAAGATTACCAAGTTCTTAATATGGACTACTTTCACAATGGTGGGCCAACAAAGCAGAAGTGATTAATAGCTGTAGTAAGGTGGGAGGCTCATAAGCCATGCATCTAAAAGAAGAAAGAGGTATGCGACTACTTTAATATTCCGAGGTGGATGGGGGTGGAAGAGGAATGAGCAAGAAGTGATTCACAAATTTTTGAGAAATTTCTAAGTGCACATGAATTAGTTTAGTCTCTATTCATGTTAATAGAGCATAGTGAAAATTACTTACAACATGCTATTGAACCAAGGACCCTCCCTATAAGAAGTGATCAACGAGGTCTGAGAAAAGTTCCCACAATGCCTAAAAGCATGCATTACAATTTCTAAAATCTATGATAGACGTTCAGAAAAACAAGCCTAATTAATTACAAAATAGTTCATTGTTGTAGATTTAATTAAAACTTGACACATTAAAATCAAGCAACATAAATAGGGTAGTCACAAAATGAAGCATGCTAGATTCTCAATAAGTTCAGAAGCCATTGTAAAATAGAAATGAGACTAGTCTAATGATTGCAAATTTTTTGAGTGTCACTCTATTAAAAACTTCATTCTGTACATGATAGTGATGCCTATCATATGGTTCATGCCTTGTAATGGTAGACATGGGATACCATTGTTTGGCTAGTAAAATATTCATTTGTTTCAAAGAACATGTACACGATTTTAGGCACTTTTATTTGGACGCTTCTTAGAGATGGCACGTATTTCAAGCCTCCTACCATAGCGCTATCAAGTCCATGTCACCTCAGGGGCCATGTAGTTTTGGTGGATAGCTAAGCATTTAGGCAAGAATGTACAATAATTACAGCTCATTTAATGCCTTATCATCGCCACCATAAGGCTAGATGGGAACGTACCTTTAGGGATGGTAATTTGAAAAATCCCTAATCTTTTCATACGGTGCGCATGCTAAAGTATGGTGCAAATCCTCTTTCAATTGTCAATAACCAATAGGAATGATTTATATTTTATTGATTGTAATTGTGCTCAATTGTAATTAGTTACGGTTATAGGTGTACATATCTTGTATTGTAACATAGAACATTATAGTCCAATTCAAACTTTTATGTTATTTTTAACTTAGATATGAAGTTGCGCATTTTTAACTTCAAACAATTAATGGAACACTCATCTATAGGAATTTTTAGGAATATTTAAGTGGAATAGGAAAAGAATCTTCAAATGTTTCATATTTTTTAATTTTGTTCAAAAGCAAAAATTTATCATTTTGAATGTGAAAATCAGGTTCAAAAATTAAAAATAAAACAATATACTACAAACATAGGTGTGTCATTCTTTAAAATTAAAAACTTGTATAAAAATTAAAAAATTGAAATGAATTCAATAACTTAGTAGGAAATACCATTAAAACAATTATAGTCAAGAAATGGATGCAACCCATTTGGTTTTTTAGTATCAAAAGAAGAAACATTTGACCATTCACGATTTATTTTTAGACATTAGTGATCTTATTTCATCTTTATTAGGATAATACTACAACTTATAATAATGTATCTTTTTACTCCTAGGGTCAAATCTTAAAAGAAAGATCTAAGGTAACTACATCAAATTGTGATCTTATTGCAAAAGTGAATCCTACAAAAAAATTTAATCAACCATTTGGAGATTATAATCGTTTAAGATATCTCATTTTCATAGTTTATATTTGAAGTTTTATAGACTTTGTCAGTTGCCAACTCTAAATTGAGTACAAACTATATTCCCTACATGGAATCTACCATTATAGTGCCTCCTATATCAAATGCCAAAAGATGTTTTTAATAGAATGACAAAAATGAGCAATTGTAAAAGTGATTGATGAGAGCATTATTAATAGAACCATTGTTGTTTAAGTTGTTGTTTAGTTTTATTTAAAAAAAATTTGAAATGGATCATCTATTATACAAATGATAACACTTCACCAATCTTGCTTTTTCATTCTTGTCAAGACTTCTATCTATTTTCTCTCATATTTAGAGTACTTTAAAGAAATATTATAATAATGGAACTTGTAGCACAATATTACCATAACAGAAGTTTTATAAACATAAAAATAAAATTATAGCTTTTATAAATTTAAAACACAAGTATAGGTTCGAAGATCATTGTTCACCTTCATTGCATTTACATGATCGAGAGGCATATGATTCCATAAAGAAACTAAACCTATAAAGAATACTTTCTTCTATATCAATTTTGTACATTATCTTAATAATATGAGTTTGATTTTGACTTGATAGAGCATCATATATAAATGAAAAGTCATCAAAAGTCACCAAGATCATGCTTTCCACTGTTGTGTATTTGAACCATTTTCAATACCATATTGCTACACGTACTGATTACAATGACATCCTAAGGAAAAAGACATCTCATGTTCTTCTCATGTGATGTCATCTCTAGTGAATGTGATGTCTACAAACAATGTACTTTGAGAAGTCAAGCTAATATCTTCTAACAATTGTAAAATACAAACTTGAAAGAGGAATTTTTCTATGCAAGGTGGTTTTGTATGCCAACTTCATCAATTTCAAAAACCCTTATATGACCTTATGTTCCATTTGCAAATTGACTTTTTGAATGGAAGTACCAACAACTTCTATATTCGCAAACTACATTCATAATTGTGCTTGCCCTCTATATCTCTAATTGTAAATATTTTTCTATAGACTAGGCTTAGGAAATACCATCAATGCAAATTTTTTAGTCAATGGATTGCTCTCCACAAGTTGTTTCTATTTTTGAGCCTTCAAAAGTTTGATGAGGAAAAGGCCCTCAACACTTGTAATGATGTTCATAGATGTTTTGCAATTAGATAGCAAATGAGTGAAGGTAGAAAGAGAAAAGAGACCAATGTTGTGGATTTCTCATCTTGAAATATGATGGATGTCCTTTTCAGACCGTGAGTATGATGAATTTTGAATCATCATTAAATAATTACAAAAAATAAATAAAACTATCCAATTCTAATTTTTTTCCTTTGTAAGGACACCAAATCAATCATCTTTTAATAATGAGTTGAATGAATCTATAAGCCATATGCTTAATCAATGTCAAATTGTTATGAAGTCAATATTAGGCAAGTTTTTAATTATTTTTTCAGTAATTTAATAATTTTTAAAAATAAAATCTTAATAATTTTTAATTCTGGACAGCAGTGAGTAGTTCCCAGCATTGGAGACAGGTCAAAACGGCCCCGCAGAGGAGCTGAAAAACATCTAATGAGATGACAAGTACACTTGACAAACAAGCATCTTTTGTGATCCATAGATTTCACATTCTGTAGAGAATACATTCATTGCTCAAGGAGGACCTTTCCACCACCAAGTGCTCCATATGCTCAAAGGATCACTCCAAAAAATAACTGATCACTTCAAAACATGAATGGATGAAAATAATCTACTTTTCAGTAAGAGTTTGAACATTCATCAACCTCTTTTTTTGCCTGTTCAAGCGGTTGAGGGTTTATGGGTTGAGACTTGAGATCGATGTGTAACATAGCAAATAGGACATGCTGTCAATAATCCATCCGTAAACTGTAAGCCGTCCCATTCAACTCAGGTCATGAATCTGGTGATGCCGCTCCCTTGCTATTTTTACTAATGAATCAATTCACACTGTACAGTACATCTGACCGACAGACCACCAAGTAATGACAAGGACCCATACTCCTAATTATAATAATATATCTAAACCTAACTCATAGGTGATCAAGCTCTAACATGCAAGCACTCCTATTGAAAGTGCGGCCGTATCACAAATACACGATCAGCTCCACAGCAAGAACCACACGCTGGAAGACTCCCAGATATAGCCTGAAGAGTTGCAGCAGCTGGGGACTTGGCACGCTTGAACTAATTTCCTAATGAAGTGACGAGGTCAGCGATTGGGTCAGGTAATCTTAATCCCTCCTCGTCACTTATTTCACATTCCACCAGTGCAGAATTCCAGACCTAGAATTTTACACCAAATCTCAATCCTCAACAACTTTCAGTCAAGCATATGCATCTCCCTCTCTTGCCAGTGAAGGCGAATTCAGTCCAGGGAGAAGAGTGCCCCATGTTTCAGCAGTGGACATAGCGAGCTGGGCTTGCGCACGAGCAAAATCCTGAAGAACAAGACCAAGATCGTAGGTCTTGCCTTCCTGAAATCGTAACATATCTTGATTCATCAGGTTGACTATTTTCTGATACCGCGATTGAGCTTCATCGCACTGAGTCTTACTCTGAACGCATCAAAAAACCACGCATCAGCATAGGTTTAATATGAACTCGTCAAGATAGAATCTCCAATTAAGTGGTATATTAGTACCGTAGTAGCTCTCAAAGCTTAACGAGGGCAATGAAAATTAAGTAAAGGGGTGTATGAAAACTAAAAAAATTCGAAGACACTCACAAAATGCAAATCCGCCTCCATATCTCCAGCTTTCTCAGGACGCAGTAGCTTGAGTTTCTCCCTACAGCGCAAAAGCACAAGGTGCCATCAGGTACAAGTAATGCGTTGAACTTCTGACTCAAAAGGTGCAGGATAGCCGCTCATGAAATGCTCTCAGCATACAAAATATTCCAAGCTTCATGGTCACTTCCGAACACACATTCACAGTTGGCCTCCCACAAAAGTCAGTAGTACTTTTCTAAACCTGGTGGCTAACTTGCAATCTAAGTCAAAAAGAACTTACAGACTGAGTTTTTTCAAGGAGTACGCCTCCAAAAGCTCTTGCTGTTCTCGAAATGCCTGAGCTCTATCTGCCATTGCCACCTGAGCCCCGAAAAGACCATTAGCTTTGGATAACATTGAAGAGAGATGAAAATGAATAGGGTACAAACTTTTGAGCAACACTGTCCTTTCTTGTGAGCATGAGGTAAAGGCAAGTATGTCTAAAGAATAATATTGGACAACTCTGCAACCTGCACTTAAAAAGGAAGTTTCCAGGTGTACCCTGATATTTTGGACAATCCCCACATACTCCTTTAGTGGCTCTTCAAACAGCAGTAGCAGATCTAAACCCTGGTAGAAATCCCCACCCAGAAAACCGAAAAATACATTATTAATGTCCGCAGTACAAACATCATCCTCACAGGACAACTTAGCCAGGACAACTTAAGGTCCCATTACGAGAGAAACATTCTGCGTTCGGATATTCATTCACTTCAAAGACTTTGCTCACGAGAGTGTCAGATGTGACTTCGAAAGAGTCAACTACTTAGTCTCTATTTTGGTCACCGTCATCAATATCAATGGTGTTTGCCCAAACACACGTAGAATTGTCTTCCAACAGTACAAAGACTGACAAGGCCTCGTAAATACTACAGTACTACAATTCAGCAGATACCTGCTTCTGTTGATTTGCAGACAATTCCTCTGCACGGTCCGCAATATCACCAAGCGCCTGCTTTAATGTACCGCTTTCACATTGACTAAGAAGTTTCATCGCCTTACTAAAATCAGCCAAAACCTTCCCTGATTCTGCAGCCGATATAACAAGAATTAAACATTAGACATTCAGACACAGACGGCTTACTTATCCATATATCTCTATGTATCCTTCCTAACGGTTTTGCTGAACTGGTGCAAAATATCAAGAACAGGTGATTCAAGAAAATGCACGGGTTGGCAAAGAGGAGATAGAATCTTCATACCTCTTTGCCGTTTCACTAATCTCATGGAATGGCGTTGTGCCTCAGCAAGATGATCCTCAAGCTCTACGACGTAATTCTTCAGCTTCTCGTATTCGGGATCCATTTCCTCCACTACCTTCTCTTTTCTCATAACTACATCACTTACTCTTGTTTGGACATCCTGTAAGAGAGTGGACAACTTCAAAACTAAAGATTGAACAAGACAAACATCATTTCACTTACAAGTTCAAAGGGATTTCCTTTATAAAAGAAAATATACCCACTAAATACAAGACCTGCTGAATTATTTTACTGATTAAAACTAACAGCATCCACGATTCAAGTACATCCAAAAATGTAGAGCACCTTCAACATCTGCATGAAGTCACTCGGTTTTTTCTTGAAAACACTGCTCTCCGTCGATCGTGTCTTTTCCATGGCCTGCATCATTTAGGCCAATGACAATACGATCAAAAACCCATGTCTGAAGAAATTTGAACCGGACAGGTGAGTAGAACAGGGCGGCAGTTCTGAACAACCCCGAAACATACAATATACAGTCTACTCACCGACTAGACTGGTCTATAACTCTTGTAGACCGCAGCAGAAAGGTGTGCTGACGCACCAGCGATCAAAACCACCTGGGTGCATTAGTGCCCAACATTACTGACCCTAAACAAATTCAGACTCTGCAGCACAGCATCACTTATAGCAACCCCCATTCAAGCCTTCACAGGACTTACCCAAATCTCTTCATCAGCCTGCAAAAAATTCTTTAAGTCTTCACTTTTGCGCAACTCCGGATGGGCAGTAACGCGATTAAGAAACACGTCCAAGGCTTTTCTCCGAACCTCGATAAACTCCGCAGTAAAACGAAATTTTTCTGCATTGAGTTAGAACAGATCAGTTACATATGTTCTCATCCACACTGCCAGTCTGTTCCGAATGAAGACAAGCTATGTATGTATATCTCACCGACAGCATTTTTTCCAGGCAGAGAAGGAATGATAGCGCCTTTATAACACTCCATCAGTCTTTCATAGAGCCATACGAAGTCGCTAAACCTCCTGATCACGATTTTCTCTGTTTCTCGGAAATCTTGCATGTTTGTCTGCAGATTCAAGCCATCAAATCAACGTCATTGAGCACAACCTTGCTAGCAGCATCTCTCAGGGGTATTATTATACATGAAGTTGGAGAGGGACTACAGTGTGTAGCTGGGAATAGGCATCAAGCTTCCATCATCTATTCTTTTATCAGCAATATCTACTTGCATGCTAAAAGAGGAATATATTACCATTGTAACGACCTCCACTACTCAATAATGTGAAATCAAACCCTTACGACACGTAAATTATCGAGCAGGACTAAATTTTCACCACCGAGTAAATGATGAACAAAATGACGTACTTTAGTGCCGACACGGTACGAGATGTATGCTTGCATTCCTGCGCCCATCTTCACAGGCTCCGTAACAGAGACGGACAAGAAGGGTGTATCCGATCCAACGCCCGCCATGGTGCTAAGCCCCCTGCACACGAATAAAAATTTCACCGCTCTCATCAGTGATCGCCTCCTTCAACTGGCTTCAGAAGAAAAAAAACAATTCCCCATATCCACACTTGTCGCAACTGATAAAGTGCAATTTAACGTAAAATTACACGATTCAACGATTCTTCAACAAAAGAAAAAAATACGACCTCCGGTACAATCAAGCTCACAAGCTCAAAGAGAGAACAGTGACGCATTACGATGCATTTGCATAACCTATGTCTAGACCTTTCGAAATGCCTCCAAAACCCTAGTACAATATAATTCTTTGAGGATTGCCACCTCGTCACAATCAATCGTAATGAAAAGCGACCGTCCAACAGATGATCGGCGTCGACGACAAGCTTGTCTCACCTGAGGAAATTAGGTTTTACGCGGACGGACGAATCTCAGAGTTGAGAAGCGAGGGTGACCTAAACAGAGAGAACAGCATAACCTAATTCAATGTAGTGTTGCCAGAGCTTGTGTAAGACCTCTGAAAAAATTCAAATCCGAGATGAATAAGGTGCGTCGGAAATTCATAAGGACGCACGGGGAGTGAGCTTACCAGATTTGTACTCGGGATTGAAGCAGGGTTTGAGGTTTGGACGAGAAGCTCGACGGTGCACGAGCTTGAGCAGTCGTCTCCACTGCTAGTCAAGCCTTCTTCGCATGCGTGCAAGGTCCGTCGCCTTGGTGTGCACCCTTCGTGGACAGAGCTCATTCTTCATTCATCCATCCTGGATAAACGAATGACTGCGCACTCGTTTCGCATCCGTATATCTACGATTGGAAGTTTGGAACACCGGGAACCAGAGGAACAGTACTGTGTCAGTATTGATGCAGTCCCTGTGCCCAGCAGTACCGATGCAGTATTGAAAATGAATATTTCTTATATTGCGAGAGGCGGTCTTCTTGCAGTGCTGCGGAAAATTGAGTTTGTTGCAATACTGATTCAATTTGCTACAATGACACAATGACAATGAGCAATGAGCTGAAAAGAGTGAACCATGAGGTTGTGCATTAATTAACAGCTCCCCTCCGTACTTAAAAAGTAGAGCTGTTGATTTTTTAGAAAAAAAAAATTACAAACCCCCCATCCCAACTGTTGATCTCCAAAAACACTCCAGAGATACAGAGATAGATATCTATATGTATTGGGATACGCTTCAAGATACAGATACTGGGATACTTATTGGGATACACATTGGGATACGGATACTGAGATACATATTGAAATACATATACATACACGTACTGGATACCTTTTTTTTTAAACCATATGCATTGGAAGAGAAACTGTGGTAAGAGAAGTACAAAGCGGGGGAGGGGAGGGGGGTACAGATATAAAAAATGTAATTTAATTTTTGAACTGATTTGTGGGGGGCGGGTCTCAAAAATATAATTTTGATGTTTCTGAACTGATGAGGGGGATTCTAAAAAAAATGATTTAAATTAAATTTTTGAACTAATGGGGGGGGGGAAATTAATTAAATAAATATTGAGCTCATTGTAATAATTTGTTACAATGACAATGAGCCCAAAAGAGACACTTGTATCTTACAACTACTTTGCTATATTGTAATAGTATTGCAGCAATATTCTTACCTGGCAAGAGTCTTGAATGTATATTGCAAAACAACAACAAACAATACTAAATTTGAATTGAACACAGTACTGCATAAATATTGAAGCAGTATTATAAGAGTATTGCAAAGGTAATAGTTTCATTCCTAAAGGTCCTCACAACTAGAATTTGACATGCGTCTTTGTCAAACTCTAAGAAAAAAAATCCATTGTGGTGAAAAGACCCGTAGTGGTCACCTACAGAATGACCCCATCATGTTATTTTTTCAGTTTGTGAGATTTTGGTTTCAATGCATGTCTTACATGACAATACTAGAGTGATTAGTGACTTCATCAGGATCTTCTAATTTTTTAGAAAGAATTCATTGTACGACTTGACTTTCTAAGCTTTTTGTATTAGCAAATACTATAACTGATTCAAGTGAGTAAAATGAGCATGGTGGATTCAGATTTTGTTAGTTACAAGGTAAGATAATGTGCTCATAAACCGTCCATTTAAGATCTGGTTGGCCTTTTCTATGGGTTGTTTATGCCTGAAAAATATTTTCCTTATATTACACTTGTAGAGGAATCGATGCAAAATCTAAAACAAGTGGTTTCATATTTTTTAGAGCATTTTTTAATTACTTATGAATTTCTGAAGAATTCTGCCATAGGCACCTATTTTTGGAGCCTAGGAAATGCAAAACCCACTCACGCGTAGTCTGAAAAAAGATATGGCTTGACCGAAAACAAAAAATTATTGTATGCAGAAAGTCATACATAAGGTTCCTAAATGTGACCCTTACTAAACTTTAACAACCTCTGAATTCTCTAGCATTTGTAAAAAAACAACTACATGGCCAATTTTTCATTTGGAAAAAAAGTGGACACATCTTGACTTTGAAATGGATCCATCATGGCTCTTATTCCATTCATTAAAGAAATATGAATAAATCTCATTATGCTATGACATAATGAGCAATCTATCTTTCAATTGCTCCCTGTTGCATTTGAAGCCATTTGTACTTGCTCGACAACTCACAACTAATATAATGCCACTTGAAATCCAGGTGTGAACAACCATTAAGGGTTAAGCAGTGATTTAAGGATTAAGTGCTGCGAGTTAGTATTTTTTCTACTCAATGTCTTCTCCAAAGTATTTGAGCTCGTTGAAGGTCGTCAATCATGTCTTCAAAGAGTGTATTTCTTGGATCGCAGCGTCGTGATTTTTGTCTTGGTCGCGCAGCCGGGCGGGCTTCTACTTTGCCTTTACAACAAGCGCCTGTGAATCCTGGTCGCGCTTTGCCTTCTGCAAATCATGTGCCTTTGAAACCTGGTCCGTTCATGCCACTTGCATCTGCAAGCCATGCACCTTCCAGGCCAACGTAGAGTCAGAATCAAGGTACATAATATTGTTTCATCGATGAAAGTCGTATTGTATTTTTCCATATGCAATTTTTGTATAGGTCCCATCGCTTTGTGGCACAAGTAAAAGGTTTTGCAATGGGAAAATCCTCTAGGATGGCTTTGGTAGTTTGCCAAATGATTGACACGATTGCGAGCGGTGTCGTGATGTGGGCCGTTTACTAGTTAAAAGATAGGCATGTTACACCATCTTTATTGGTTCCAAATAGAAGGGTGGTTTGGCTCGTTGGGAGAAAGTAAAAGGTTGAGTTGGATTGAGCATTTGTCCCATATCGTTTGTTGCCTTGAGTCCCTTCGTCGGGTACTTAAAGGTTGGCCTTCCTTCTTTGGAATTCTCTTGTATTTTGCTTTTGGGTTTCCCTTGGATTTGGTCTAAATTAAAAGGAGTTGAGGTTAATTTATACTTCATTTCTATTTGGAGATCACATTCTTTTGTGAGTTGTGTTTATGGAAGAGTTGTAGTTGAGCGTTATTTTTACTTTTGTAGGTTTACACTTTATGAGCTTGAAAAGATACTCAGTAGTCAAACTTGAGAAGATTTAGGTGCTATTGTACGTGTCTTGCAGGTCTTGTGAGTTGTATTTTTAAGTTGGACTATAGATGAAGGATTATTTACTACTATAATTGAAGATTTACAATACATTTGAGGTATTTAGATACTTTTGGATTAGTTGTTTGGTTGTGTTTACTTTAGGGTTTTGTTACTTTTTCTCCCTTTCACAAACCTTTACTACAGCTAGGAGCCCCGTGCTTTTCTGGATAGGCAACAAAAAACTCACGACAGCGGAGTCTTTGCAGAATCGCAGGTAAGTTCCGTAATTATTCAACCCCACAATTGCATTGTGCACAAACTCTTTAGTGTAGATTAGTGTAGATTGTAGCACTTTGTGCATATATGTAGTTGTAACATTCTGAAGCCGATTTGTAATGTGTAATATTGGAATGTAATTTAGTACACAGATATGTTGTCAACATTGGTTTGAGAAGGAGATCATCAAAGCTGAGACAAGCACCAACCCTGATTGTGGCCTATTGGTCGCTATCCACAATACTAGCTATGGTTTGTGCTTCTTTCTCTTCTATGGGCTGCTGGAATTTTTTTTTGAATTCTTGCTTTGCACGATAGTTGTGGGATAACAAGGTTTGGAGTTGGAGTTTAGAGTTTTGGAATAACAAGGTTTAGAGTTGGAGTTGTGGGAATAAGAGGGCTGGGAATGTTGACAATTGGAAAAGATTTAGGGTTGCGCTTGTGCTGTAATAGAGTTTCCTGATCCAGAGTTTGCGTAATTGTGCTATGCTTCGTGTTTGATTGTTGTAGACAAGAAGAAGGATCTAAAAGAGAAGTTCTAGAGGTAATTTATTTTGCTTGAAGTATTTTTTTACCAATTTCTTAACTAAAGATGCCTTAATCTATTGTCAGTTCATTATGTTTGCCGAAGTTCTGTGGACAGAGCTTTGGAAAGCATTCTCACAGTATTTCTTATTTATTTCCTTGTTTTGAGTAGAAGGTTTTGAACTTACTTTGGATGATTGTGATGTCACAGTGTTAAGTGCATTTGGTAGTGTTGATTAGCACATGTACACTATTGAATTGATTCCAGTTGAAAAAACTCATGTCTTTGTGATCCACTTGTGTACATTTATGAATGTCTAACGACTAATATTTTTTGTATTTGTGGAACCGTTTCCATACATGATACGTACATCTGTGACCTGCA
The DNA here is from genome assembly GCA_951230915.1 of Antitrichia curtipendula. Classification (NCBI taxonomy): domain Eukaryota; kingdom Viridiplantae; phylum Streptophyta; class Bryopsida; order Hypnales; family Leucodontaceae; genus Antitrichia; species Antitrichia curtipendula. The sequence goes on along the minus strand of OX579638.1, from coordinate 1,365,929 downwards.
ATTGATCTTGATTGACGGCAAGGGGATTATCTCAAGTTGGAATGAATTGTATTTAGTAAAGTAGAGATAGTTGCAACTTGAAGTCCTCCAGCACATACCCGTTGCATCTGTCGGTGTGATTTGTTGCATTAATCCGCATGTATGTTATTAACTTGTTATTGGTTTCAAAATTCATGTGATTGTGCTGGTAATGTAGAATTTGACGCATCTTCTATAACTCCTTTGTAATAGTGATGAGAAAGGATGTTCTTTTCTGTTAAGGTTGTAGTACAATTATTGTTCGGGAATTACTCTACAACTAAGATAATGTGGTAGTAATCTACTAATCTGTTTTTGGCTCATAAGTCAGGGAAGTGAAGTAGTGAATGGATCGACCAAAGTCTCTATAAATTTATCAATTGTGGTGCTAAAAAATGTAACTAAATTTGGTGAACTCATTAACGACAGTCTGGCCTTTTTTTGGTTTTTGGCTGATGAATGTGTGAGAACCAAGAAAGTGAGGATAGGTCGGGTTAGTTAGGAATCTAGGGGAATGAGTTATTATTGGTACATTTTTTTTGTTTCCTATAAGGGTAACTTAAAGGTTTTACCAAAATTAATGTTCCTTTACCATGGGAGTAGTGGTAGTTAGATAAATAAGTTAAAATAAGAAATAAATGTTTTTTGGTTGTACTAGAAACCGGAACTGGATGGGGATTCGGGAAACCAGTCGAGAATCATTCAGCATATTAGAACCAGGTGCTAACGCCTACCGGACAATACTAGAAGACCTACCGGAGAATAACAGGGCAATCCGAGCGCTCAACGGTTCTATCGGAAACGCAGGATAGCCGTTGAACGGTCGAAATCTTCCAAGATCATTGCGGAAACAGCTACCCTAATTGATTAGAGGCAACTTTTGAGGAGAAGGCTAAAGAACGGATCCTCCACTTGCCATTCTCACTTAGAAGTTGTTAGCATCCTCTAAGCGCACATTACTGTTGTAATAGCACTTAAGTGAGGAGAGGAAGAGAGGGACTGAGTTTCCGGATCTAGTCGAGGTGTAGAAGACCGGCGCAAGTAGAAAATTTCCGTAGATTGGTACCTTGAAGGGTTTGTGTGAGGATTGTTATTTGAAAAAAAAGACAAATCCATAGAAGATAATGGTGAAGGCAGAAGGAAGTAGAGCTGCACAGATCAAGGTGAAGACCATCAACCCAATTATCCTGAAGGATGAAGAAGGGCGGAAATAGCTGAAGGAGGATCTGGAGCAAATCCTCCCCACTCTAAAGATGGCTACGCAGTAGCGGACTGCAGAGTGGAGAGACATAGGAGATTGCTGGAGTTTGTGGTCCCAATCATGTATCCAAAAAGACCAAACCGGATCATAGTGACTTAGGCCAACACCCTCTTCAGAGCACTAAGTGGAGAGAGGAAAGTATTCTGGAGAGTAATCTTGAGATTTAGTTGGTAAGATGGTTTCCTCGCTGGGGAATACCAAGGCAACCCCAATAGGACCTTTTTTTTTCCACCTTTATGATTACCTTGGGACATTGAGGAGTCATGAGAGGACAGCATATAAAGGAGCAACTATTTTATTAAAGTTGAACATAACTCTACTTTGAGAGCGAGAGAGTGAGGAGAGGATATGATGAGGGATCTGGGAGGGTCTTGTCAAAACGTAAAAGGGGTTCTTCAGAGAAGAGGAAAAGAGAGGAGAGGCTCCCGCAGTCCGCCAAGAAGAAAAGACCCTACACTGAGAGGAATGAGTCTCCGGAATCGGAAGTAGACCGAGAGGATCCACTGGAGAGGATTATCGAGAATCTGAAGAAGGTCCGAGAGGAGTTGGACATCGAGAGAAGGTCAGTCCGAAATGTCTGTGGGTTGCTAGGAGAGATCGACGTGTCTGATCTCGCGGAGAGAGTAGAGGATCTGATCCGGGATAGTGATTTCCGAAAGTAAGAAACTCGGGCCAAGGAATTGACTGAGAGGAACCTTAAACTCTAAAAACAGTTGGAGATGAGTAGAGAGGGAAGTAGGGAGACGAGAAGGTTGTCGGCAGAATCTGAGGGGACACTTAGGAGGATCCGGGTTTTCATAGAACATTTCGAGGACGTAGTGAACAAGGTCAAGTTATATGATCGGAAGCGGCAGCAAAGGCGGTGATGGTACTGGCGGAGTACTCGGAGGCGATGGAGAAGATAATGTACGAGATCCGGGACGCCCTCTATCAAGTAGGATAGTATCCGGTTTCCGGGAAAGGGAAGGAGGTCGAGTCAAGACATGAAAGCAATTCCAACTCAGCTGGCCCCATTCATGTCACCGCCTCCACCTATGAAGCCAAAGAGTAAGACTGTAGAAGAGAAGACCCCTCTCAAGGATGTTATCAAGTCAAAGTATAGAGCCAAAGAAGGATCCGCACATGGATTCGGATCTAAGGAGTTGTTCCAGAAGGCGGAATTCCAATTCCGGACTCCATAGAGTAAGGGCTCCAAACCATCTCCGCAGGTACCCAGTACCAAAAAGAAGAAGATTACACCTAAACGAGGTAAGGAGGTGTCTTCGGGGAGTCAATAGTCAGAAGAAGATGAGTCGCCAAGCAATTTAGGGAACGAGGGGAGCATGATCGAATCCAAATCCAAATTCAGATTTCATCACAATGCAGATTTAGATGAGGACTCTAATCCGGTACCTCACTCCATTGAGCTTCAAGGGTAAGGCTTCGACACCATCCAAGGGAAGAGCGACACTGAGAGGAAAGCCATTTGCAAGCTAGAAACAACTGCCGAGGAAAGGATCCGCCAAGGTTGAGGAACCTTTTCCCAAGCGGCCTAGGAAGTACAGATAGGAAGTTACTTAGGAAGGATTATAGGTAGTAGGGTAAAAACCAATGTTGGTGGTAGTTAGGAAGCTACTAGTTAGGTACTTTTTAGTTGGATGCATCTGGACTTCCACTTTCCGGGGTTTTAGGATCTCAAATTCACATTTTGCGGATCAGCAAGGTAGGTAGAAAGTCAACTTCGGAGGACAAGGAATGACACCTATCATTCTCCTGTCCTCTAGTTTTGTTCCTTGGAGCCTTTTAAGATTCCTTTGGGGTTTTGTATTTAGGGATTGACTTCAATTGGAAGCCCCGGGGCATTTCTTTCTTGCAATTTCAATGTTTGGCAAATATATTTTAGATTTCCACTTTCTAAGCATTGGTCTGCAAAGTTTTGACTCTAAGTTGGTATGCCGGCAATGCTTGAAACATTG